>PIJE02000402.1:77726-253003 GCA_002895965.2 Coryphaenoides rupestris | reverse complement strand
CCAATGACCCCACACACACGCACAACCACACACACAACCACAGTCACTGTCATTAATTCCCTCCACAACACCCCGCCCCCACCCACCCTTCACCCACCAATCACCCACCTCATCCACCTTATTAGCTCCCCAGCAGCCCCAGGGAGGGACTCTTCCTGCCTGGGTAAACACAATCCCACACCACCAGCACCACAACCACCAAACATGGCCACATCGCACAACAAAGACCTTCACCAAAGCACATATTTGTACTTTGAATGCCGGCGGACTGTAAGCCTTTGACACAGTGAACTTGGTTCCCACTGGTAAAAGTGCTGTTATTTAAAGATGGCTGTTAAGCCTTAGAAAGGTTTTTGTTGAGTGTTCATGTGTTTGCCAATAGCCGCTGCGTCATCCGTTGTTTCTTAGGAACAGAGGTGTCTCTCGTCTTCTGACTCAACCTGGGATGTGAGTGCTCTTCTGGGAAATGCTACCATTCCTTCTCAACCTCATTAAACGGCTTCCTGGAACGACTCTCTGGACAGCAGCGGTTGAGCGGAATTCCAAAGTACTGTACAACGGTTGCCGATTGTGAAATGGGTCTCTAAACCCGCCAGTTATCTTAATTGTAGGTTATATTTGAGGTGTCACATCGATTGTGTGTTGTTGCTGTTTTTCTCAAGTCGTCTTATCCCTTCCCGCTCTCCCCATGTGCCAACTTCTTCTTCTGTGAATCTCTCTTCTCTTCTCTGTGGGTTATCTCTCCTCTGACATTGTCAACACAGCGAGCGGAGAGTCTTTCAAAGCATGCAAGGCTCTTGGCTGTGCCCCAGGTCAGTAGTTGCCCAGGTCTAATTAAATGATACACAGCTCCCTCACACAATGTTGCCCAGCAGACCTTCGCTCCAGTGCGCCTCTAGTCTGTGGCCGCCTGTCCTCCGGCCCTACATGGGTGTTTGTTTTTCCAGTGATGGAAAGTAACTCAGAACATTTACTTGAGTACTGCACTTAAGTCCAAAAATTGAAATTTTTGTTACTTTATACTTCTACATCTCAGAGGCAAATATTGTACTTTTTACTCCACTATATTTATCCGACAACTTTAGTTAGTAGTTGCTTTGCAGATAAAAAATAACATAATACAAAATTTTGCCAATAAATTGATTATTATATCAATGAGGCTTTATTGGTCCCCAGGGGGTTATTCACCAGCTACCCAGCAGCATGTAAAGTAATATGAACACATTAATGCGTGAATAATTATAATATAATATATAATGGACCATTCTGCATAATGAGTACTTTTTGTATTTCTACTGTATTTCTGCAGTGTGGTATTACTACTTTTACTCAAGTAAGAGTTCTGAATATTTCTTCCACCACGCTTGGTTTGTGAGCTCAAGAGTAACTGAAGAGTCTGCACTGCAGAATGACTGAACTCCATATTGTACCGAATTCCCACATATATTTCAGGTGAGCCATTTTAGCCGAGTATATACACAGGTCTGTAGGGGATACAGGGTTTGGATTAAATAGTTTGTATGCATCAGGTGGAGAAAAAAACAAATGGCTCCCTTGTTTTGGTGTTATTTGCATTCTGACGTGCGAGAGGAGCAACAGGAAAGGAGTGCATGGCTGATTATTGACTGGTTGGCCCCTTAACCACAGGAGGCCCTTAAGGAAGTGAGCAGGGGTCACTGCTCCGCCTCCAACTCTCATTAAGGCTATAGCGGGACATTAGCGAATAGCTCTGGGGCAGGGAGGGGTAAATGGCTTTACTCATTACGTGACTAGATGTATATTTTCACTGACATTAGCCCTTCCGATCGCTGCAGATGTTAGAAAAACAAACACAGACTCCACAATTATACGCCAAGCAGCCTGGAACAGAAGAAAGGGAAAGAGAGACTTTGTAGGAACCAAAGTCCCCCGAGCGAAATGTGCTTGACTTTGGTTGGAAATTTCCAAAAAGCCTATTGCTTGACAATGCATTATTGCTACTTAATTGTGATTAAAGTGCCAACATGAAACAAGTTGGGGCTTAATATGGGTTTTTGTTTTGTTTGCGATCCTCTCCTCCACACCAGTGTCATAGTTTCACTGTGGTCTGACAACACGCCTCCATTAAATCCAATTCAAATACACGGGGAGCTCTGCCATTCCCACCCTGTACCAATAAACAACCGATATCTTACGTGCTTATCTTGCAATTAGACAACGGGGATATCTTTTGCACTCCCTCAAATGCACGCCTCAGAATGTGCTCTTTGATCTCTGGAAGATTGGAGTCAAGTCAACAGAGCAGAGAGTAGATGAAGCCATCTTAATGGGGAGACTATAAGATTACTTCATGTGAGATCATGCCTTCGAACTCCAACATGACTCTGAGCACAGACCTGCGTTTGCAGGAGTGTCTCTGTGTTGTCTGGGAGCGGCAGCCCACCAAGTGAGGAAAACCAATGAGTCTCCTCAGACAAGCAGAAGGTCTTAACCTTTGACCTCCAGAGATTTAGCTGCAACCCATTTCCAATTTGTGAAAACCCTGTGCCGACAGGCTCCGATGGTTATAGGGGGAGCGCTGTGGAATCAATTGACATAACCTTTAGCAGATGCCCAGTGAAGAGGGGGTGTGCCAGCTCCAGACCCCCCCCCCCCTCCAAAAAAGCATCCGCATTGACAGCAGACAATGGAAAACTCCAGTGTTGTTGTTGGTGGCGGTGAGCGCCGCAGGGTCGAGTCCCGTGTCAGCCGGGGACTTTTGTGGCTCAAGCAGCTGTCCATGTCAATGCAGCGCAATTCACGCATACAAGCACTTACACTTAATTCCCCCGTGGTATGCGTTGTGCTGAAAGGGTTTTAAATGATGGCTCAGGCAATGACTAAATGAGACAGAGGCCCCGTGGATTGTGATGCAGTTTTTCGTTTCCTGTCAGCTCGTCTAGGAGTCTGACTCTAAGCACCGCGATTGCCGGCAGGCGCCATCACTTTGGAAAAACTACTCACAGGACAATCGGACTCCACTTGGCATATTGCCATACCTACTACAAGATTGCCTTTTCCCAACCCCTCTTTTCTTCCTTTCTTTCTGTGTTTACCCCATTTCTTTAGTTTCTTTTCTGTATACCTTACCTTTAATTGATATTTTGACCAAGGCAGAGATTCTGACACTATCTACAAGAATCCATCAGTGCATAGGAAAACTATCAGTGAGCTGCAGTTGTGGACACGCACCAAGCTGGTGTCATCATGGCCTCAGATATATGGCGCACCACGCAACACATGCACAGCACAGTGCACAGTGCACAGTGCAGTAGATTTTTATCTGACTTAACCCCGCGAGTCTCCATCAGCACGACGTTGATGGATTGTTTAAGATTGTTTCTTTCACCAATTTCTCTGTCAACAGACAAGTGCGTGACATGGTCGTCGGTGCCAAGAAAGTTCAGGAATGTCTTCAAATTGATTTTCCTCTCGTTCCGTCCGTGGATACAAACACCCCCCCGCGCCCCGCCCCCAGGTTCAGGATTTGATATGGGAGCCCCTGGGGGACACTTGTGGATGTCATTGTATGTTACCATAATTGCAGAATGGGCTTTTCGCAGGTATGCGTGTTCAATGCCCCATGCTAAGGAGATTAGACGTGTTAAAGGGGATGATGGCTCTATCCCCAACCAAACATTCTTTATCATGGGGGGGGGGTTGAAGGAAGGTTCACCTCTCCTTGTTCTCTGCGTCTCATGTTCCCATGCAGACCTGTGAGATGTTGTGCCTGCTGCACGTCAGCCTGCTGCTCATTTGGTGTGGCAACAAGTGGAGCTTAGACTATATCTATCTACCTGAACATGACTCCCAGACGACCTGCCTAAACACCTGCATGCTGGATGTGTGGTGATATTTTTCTTCACTTTACAATATTCCTCAAGTATAAGCAGACATCATTTATGTCCCAATTTAGGATTTGGGAATTAAACACAAATAAATAACATCAACACTGGAATGTGGCACAGTCTATACAAATAATATGAGACTCCAAAAATCACTTGTTTTCTATTGTGAGGAAGTGCTGGCAATGAGACAAAATATGAGCAGGATATTTATAGCCTCCGACATTCAAGAGATAAAGGCAGGAGCAGGACGTGTGGAATGTGCTGCCAAATGTCTCACCGATATGAAAGCAGGACTACCTCATATGACTGAGATTAAAATCAGATTGTTTTCCCTCAATAAAGGAAAGGGAAGAAAAAAAAAAAAACATACTAACTGCAGAAGTGACTCCATGCAGGCAACGGCTTGTTGAAAATGAACGTTCAGTGTGAGTCAGTGCAGTACACACACACACACAGTCACAGTAACATGAAGCAAACGAGTGTGTGTCTTCATTATAAAGACTCCGACGTGTGACAGGAGAGGGCCCTACCTGGTGAGTGGTGACGACATGGTGGCTCCTCAGGTGCAAGCTGCGCCCCCCGATCACGTCAACGTCAAAAGTTGCGGCGACACAGAGTCCATGATGAGAGGCTCCAGAAGAAGAAGAAGACGACGACGACGTGTGTTTAAAGCCCGCACCGTTAATGTCATGTCTTTCTTCAGTGTGTGTGTGTGTGTGTGTGTCTCCCCGGAGAGAAAGTTATTCAGTCACTCTCTCCTAATAATCCACCCAATTCCAATTGATCTTCCGTTGCTGTTGCTATGGTCATTCCAGTGTCTCCTTTCATTCATATTTGCACATTGCTCTTCTCTTAATAATTAGGATATAGCATGAATCAACTTCACAAGACATACAATTATTTATATTATATTTAGATTTTCTTCTGACACGTCCATAGATCCATATTTCATGATCAAATATTCAGTCCCCCCCCCACCAAAGTGATTGAAATATCTACTGGAGTCTGCAAAACGTGTGATCCAAAGAGAAATCCAACAGAAAAAAATGTAAAAAAAAAGTTCCCCCTCGGATCAACTCCTTCAGATGAGACCTTGTGAGCAGGTAGTGTTCCAATTTGACACAGTCAAAAGTACTGCTCGTACACAAATTTCCCGACTACTACGACTACAAGTGGGCTACTACTACTACTACTACTAGTACTACTTGTCTAGCCGCGCTGCACCTGAAGCCTCGCAGCGCGGTGCAGCGTTCCAGCTCTGGACACGCCCACGTCCCTCTCAGACCAATCAGAGCGCTGTTCCTTCAAAGTGAGCTGAGATGTAAGGTTCTCCTGCTTCCAGTCGTCTGTCAGACTGCGTGTGTGTGTGTGTGTGTGTGTGTGTGTGTGTGTGTGTGGTGTGGTGTGTGTGTGTGTGTGTGTGTGTGTGTGTGTGTGTGTGTGTGTGTGTGTGTGTTTGATAATCAGGCATCTTGGACGATCCGCAGTTGAATGAGAGTAAATAAACTATAATTCATAACCAGCCACACTCACGCCCCCCTGTCTGTCTGTCTCCCCCAGGCCCTCATCACACATCCACCACACGACTTTATCCGGCCCCCCTTAACCCCCCCCCCGCCCCATGGATATTCCTCCCCTTCCTCCCCCCCCCACCGCCCACCACCACCCCTTGTCTCTAGTGTCTTGGACCAATTGAGTGTGTAGTGTGTAACCAGCTATACCTGAGGGAGACACACATCATCTCCGGCTGCAAGTCAGGGCACCTATCTCTGTTAATCACTTCATACCAGCACTCCTGTTCCATAAGGGAAACCTGCAATTCCCTTCAACGCCCCCCCCCCCCCCCCCTAAATCTCTGTGTGTCCACTGGTTACCCTCTCGGACCCCCGCAGGCACCTATCCTCTCACACAATATGCTAAACGTGCAACGGCTACAGCTCCTGTCAATGTGTCCTATGCATGGACATATGGGAAGTAAACTAATCAAAATGTAAATATATATATATATATATTTACAGTGGAAAGTCCAATGAATGGTGTGTGTGTGTGTGTGTGTGTGTGTGTGTGTGTGTGCATGCGCAGGGGTGTTCTTTTGATTATTATTACGTCAGGGTTTATATAGTTTATTCATATTATTATTATTATCATCATCAGTTATTATTATTATCAAGTCAAGTCAAGTCAAGTATTTTTATTGTAACTTCACAGTTTACACGTTAGTATAAGCAATGAGTTAAAAACTTTATGTGCAAAACGCCCGACAGCCGACGGTAATTATAAGAATAGTAATTATAAGAAAAAAAAAAAAATAAAAATAAAAAAAAAAATAAAAAATACAATAAAAAAAAAAAAATAGTAATTATAAGAAATTACAAAATAGAAATAGAACTATATATAGGATTCTATATAAAATAAGTAAATTAAATCTAACGTAAAATACAGTAAAATATACAGTAAAATATCCATACACATATAAATCGATGTACTAAAATATACATTGTTATATGCTGACATTCACAGAATGTCACGGGATACCTTCCCAGACAGTCGACACAACACTAGCACCAGCAGTTGGCACCAGGACTAGCACTAACACCAGCACCAGCACTAGCAGTAACACTAGCACCAGCACCAGGACTAGCACTAACACCAGCACCAGCACTAGCAGTAACACTAGCACCAGGACCAGCACTAGCAGTAACACCAGCACAGCACTAGCACCAACACTTAGCACTAGCATTTAGACATTGATGCCGAACTTGTTCAGCAGCCTGATGGCCTGACTGTGGAAGCTGTCTCTGAATCTGCTCGTGTGGCACTTGATACTGCGGTATCGCCTGCCTGACGGTAGAAGTGTGTACAGTTCGTGGCTGGGGTGGTTATTGTCTTTAATAATCCGTTTGGCCTTGGCCATGCACCGCCTGGTGTATATATCCAGGAGGGAGGGAAGCTCACCTCCAACGATGTACTGGGCCGTCCGCACCACCCTCTGTAGTGTTCTACGCTCCAGTGCGGTGCAGTTCCCGTACCAGACGGTGATGCATCCTGTGAGAACACTCTCGATGGTACAGGAGTAGAATGTAATACATAATATTATGTATTATTACCTTTGTATAACTGTGTTCAGTTCACTCACATCAATCTCATAGTAGTTTCTTGTTCTGAAGTCTGTCCAACCTGTGTGACTCACTAATGATGAGGCAAAGACACACACACAGTCCTGAGACAGACAGACAGACAGACAGACAGACAGACAGACAGACAGTAAGCTGTCTATGAGCCAGCATGATTCAGAGTGTGACAGACACAGTTAGCCTCCTGGGGGGTCAACAAGCATCCATCATATCTGTCCGAGGCGGCCGCTCTGCTGTTTGTCCGGCACAAAGGACCATCTACTCTCTCTTGAGTGCAGCACAGCACTGCCAATACAACACACAGTCAGAGACAATGACCGACCTGGCCTTTGAACCCTGCGACACTATAGTGGTGTCCACTCCACACAATTAGTACAGGGGAGGTCTACACAGACTTCCGCTGCTCCGCCACAGGCACACGTGGTGGACTAGAAAATACTAATAGAAAATACTTATGTTGATCATCATAAACTGTTGTTGGGATGTTTTAGGAGGCTGTTTATAATTGTCGGTTAAAAAAGCAGCGAAGGGCGGAGCGGCGGACACACACACACACACACATGCACGCACGCACAAACCCCCACAACACAGAAAGAAACACACTCACAAAAACACAAAGGTGCACAGAAACACACAGACACACAGACACACACACACACATCTCCTGAATCCTATTAGCCACGCTCCGGGAACACCGTGGCCTCCTATATGATTACCTAAGTCGTGTCTTACGCACTGCTTTCTATCGACGTGTCGCAGCTCGCCGAGGACTTTTCCACAGTCCCACTCCCGTCAATACCAAGTGCACACACTCCCACAGCCCCCCCCCCCCCCCACACACACACACACACACACACACACATTCCCCCCCCACAACCATCCCGCCACTAAATGTTTACGGTGGCGACGGTAATCATTACAGCCATGTGTGATAAATAAGGAATAAGAAATTTAACCGGCATGCACATTCCTATTCTTTTTTTTTACTCCCATCGGGTGTAACCTGTGTGTGTGTGTGTGTGTGTGTGTGTGTGTGTGTGTGTGTGTGTGTGTGTGTGTGTTGTGTGTGTGTCTGTGCTTGTCTGTGTGTGTGTGTTGTGTCTGACTGCTAGTCTGTAAGGGGGGGGTTGGTATCTAGGGGGGGGCAGAGGAGCCACTTCACTGCAACCATAAGACATTACAGCAGTAGTGTTGAGTGCAATCCCTCTGAAGTCTCTCGTGTATGTGTGTGTGTGTGTGTGTGTGTGTGTGTGTGTGTGTGTGTGTGTGTGTGTGTGTATGTGTGTGTGTGTGTATGTGTGTGTGTTGTCAGGTTCTTCACTCCACCTGGCTACATGCCAGTGTGTGTGTATGTGTGTGTGTTGTCAGGTTCTTCACTCCACCTGGCTACATGCCAGTGTGTGTGTGTGTGTGGATGAGATGAGAAACCTGATGGGATTTTCTTCCCCCCAAAGAGAAGCGGCAGATGGAGAGATAGCCTTTATTGGTGTAGACAGACAGATACTACGCATGGCCTCCATACAGACTAGTATTGGGACCCTTGGACTCTACTGTATCTGCACTAGTGTCCTCACATCTTCCTATATGTTTTAAAAGGCAGATGCACATACAGTATAGGCAATGGCTCACATATATCATCTAAATGTATTTTCCTTATTTAACCAGATACGACTCATTGAAATTAAAACCTCTTTTTCAAGAGCGACCGGGCCAAGAAGGCAGGGATACATACCAAACATGGGGTTACATTCAAGAAGTTTAATTCAAGAAGTTTAATTCAAGAAGTTTATTCGTCACATAAACATACAGGATATGCAGTGAAATGATAAAGTGCCGATGCCCAGATGCCCAGATGCAACAGAACAATACAAATCACAAATCACAAATATCAAAATTGAAGGGAACGAATCAAATATCCACACTATTTACAGTCTTTACAGCGGGGCTAACCGGCTTAAGATCTGGGTTACAGAGAGACAACACACTCATACACAGGCACATACAGGAACCTCCGGTTTAAGCGTAAAACTATGAATCCGTTCATGTGAAAAGTTTACGCTTGGAAACACGGACACTGCCTAGCGCTGTCCAGTTCCAAGCCCCTTAAAATCGAAAACAAATTGTCTGTGAGTGATGAAATCCTTCAGCTTCCTGAAATCCTCCTGCAGAGAATTCCTTCCTAAAACTTAAGCCCAGATGACAGTTATGCTGAGCAGGACGAGGCGAGGGTGAGACACGCGAGGGTGAGACAGGCGAGGGTGAGACACGCGAGGGTGAGACACGCGAGGGTGAGACACTGCTTCACCAACATGAACTCAGTTTGTGTTCTTTTACATAAACCCAGGGAAAACCCAGAGACTACCTGTGCAACTTAGCTGAACTTGCCTCAATAAACATGGCCGTGTGGTAAAGCTGAGAAATTCCCGATATTGCCGACGCGACAGGTATTTAATTCCTTTTGTTCGACAGAGCCGACAGGCACTTCCTGTTTGGCACTCAAATATTGTTGTATTGCCAAGGCAACATGATTTATGCTGTGTGTGTGTGTGTGTGCGTGTGTGTGTGTGTGTGTGATGTCACGAGAAGCTATGAATGTGGCACACGCTTTAATGGATGTAGTGGTATTATGCGGTGGGCGGGCCCTTTGTGCAGGCTGTTCAAAGGTGACAGAAGCGTGATGGATGGGGTTCATAAAGTTCATAAAACAAAAAAGGCGGCGGTGGTGGCGGTGGCGAGAGACAACAAATTATTTTGATTTACAGCCGCCAGGAAGGTATGAGGGAATTGCAGCGGCTGTGAAATGCTGGTACACAAAATCCCCCCCCCCGAAAAGTACCCTTACATTTACCCTATTATAATCACTTATGTTATGCCCTGTCGGGATCTCTTAAAAGTTGTATTCATTCCCACCTACTGAAAAGAATAAGTTTTATTTTATTTTCATTTATTATATTTTTTTTTTATTTGTATTTGTTGTTTTTTATTTTTATCTTATTTATTTCTTCTCTCTTTCCCATGTTACTCCATGACCATTCCTCATTATAGATCCTCACCTCCCACAGGGGGAGGAATTTGAGTACATTGCTCTGGATGATTACAATTATCATACATTTAATACTAATGAGTTGTATTATGACGTGTTGCTAACCTTTTGCTATGCATTGCGCTGTGACCCTGCTGGAAGCCCTGCAATAAAAACTATCAAGTAATTGATGAATAGATTCAAGTGGACATTCGATTATTGACGAAGGAGAAAAGATTCAAGAGTATTGATGACATCGCATGGTTCTATGCGGTCACTTTGGTCCCCCAACAGATCCCTAGGGCTTACTGTCCAAGCCGTTAAATATTTCCTGGCAAACCAACAAGAGCCCGGATCCCAGGGGAGAGCTACCACAAGGAACGTGATCAGAACCGGGGCTCAGAGTCAGGGTTATGCCTCGAGCCGCCGTACTGAAGCAAGCGGGGAGACGTCTATGATAAGGAGTTAGGGGCCAGGAGAGTCTCCCCCCCAACGAGGACCTGTTACAACCGTTACTGGATACAGGTTTCACCTTCTGTAGAGGAGGTTCAACTACGGATCTAACAAGACACAGAGAGAGAGAGAGAGAGAGAGACAGAGAGAGAGAGAGACAGAGAGAGAGAGAGAGAGAGAGAGAGACAGAGAGAGAGAGAGAGAGAGACAGAGAGAGAGAGAGAGAGAGAGAGAGAGAGAGAGAGAGAGAGAGAGAGAGAGAGACAGAGAGACCGAGAGAGAGAGACAGAGAGACAGAGAGAGAGACAGAGAGACAGAGAGAGAGAGAGAGAGACAGAGAGACAGAGAGAGAGACAGAGAGAGAGAGATAGACACACTACTGTCTTACTTACCATCTTTGTCTGCTTACTCCACACCTTCCTGCCTCCAGTCCGTTTCCTGGTCCTGTTTGAACGTCCCACACTGCACCACATGTCATCAACTTTGCCCACGCTGGACTTGTCAGGGCTACTGGGCTGGCTGGCTGGCTGGCTGGCTGCTGGGAGTGGGAGAGAGAGCCTTATGTATGCAGCTGTACTACTGTAGCTGTACTACTGTAGCTGTACTACTGTAGCTGTACTACTGTAGCTGTACTACTGTAGCTGTACTACTGTAGCTGTACTACTGTAGCTGTACTACTGTAGCTGTACTACTGTAGCTGTACTACTGTAGCTGTACTACTGTAGCTGTACTACTGTAGCTGTACTACTGTAGCTGTACTACTGTAGCTGTACTACTGTAGCTGTACTACTGTAGCTGTACTGTACTGTACTCTACTGTACTGTAATGTACTGTGCTGCTGATTGCGCTTCCCGTCCGGTGGAATGTTGGGGTCCACCACGAGGTCACCGGAGTCTTGAGGATAGAATAACGTTTGCAATGTGCACGCTCCCCTCCCACCTCTCCCCCCTACCTGAAATTTGAAAAAAAGAATGATGCCTCTGTAGCCCCGCCCCCCCAGCCCCGCCCCCCCGCCTGCCAGCTTTGTTGTGGAGTCAACATCTTGAACGTCATTGTTTTCATAAATTGCTCCGCGTGAAGAAGCAGCGGTGATGTCTGAATAGAAGAAGAATAGAATAGAATAGAACTTTATTAGTCCCGAAGGAAATTCTTGTGCCAGGTTGCATAGCGATACAGTACAAAAACCACAGATTGATAAAATAACTAACATATATGCAAATTACATATGTGGGCAAGATAAGATATTCCGACGGCGAAAACAATTGGCATAAAGAAGTGAGATATTATTGGACATGACATTAAGAATAAGAATATGCCAGTGACTGTTCACAGCAGGGGTCCCCTCAGTGATATGCAGATGAGGGCAAGTTGCCTGTAAATGACCAATATGGTATTTTTCCACCACACTCCCTCATTGATTATTCAATAATCACACAATCAATCGTTATACCTTATATAGTGTAACTCAGGAGTCGGTTACTCTGACCACATAGTGGTTCTTATCAGAGACTGAGTCCTTTGTTACTGGGTACGACTTGATGAACTTCTCCTTTCTTGTTCTAATGGCCCAATTACAAGAAAAGAGTAAAGATCACGCCGTATCCGCCCCATAAAAAACCCTTTGGGAGAAAAAATTGTTTTTGGGGTACAAATTATATGTCAATGACATCATAAGCGGAAGTGTCTTGTATAACGAAGTGTAGTTTACGAACTGTGTCTTAATACATTGCTGTGTTCATTGTCTTGTAGGGGGGAGTTATAGGGAGGAGTTATAGAGTTTGATGGCCACAGGCAGAAAGGACCTCCTGTGGCGTTCTGTGGTGCACCTCGGTAATCTCAGTCTACAGCTGAAGGTGCTCTGGTATGACACCAGTGTGGCGTGCAGGGGATGGGAGGCGTTGTCCATAATACTGAGTAGTTTACTCAGCATCCTCCTCTCAGAGACCTCCACCAAAGACTCCAATTCCACTCCCAGGACAGAACCCGCTTTCCTGATGAGCTTATTGAGTCTGTTAGCGTCGGCTGCCTTCACCCTGCTGCCCCAGCACACAACAGCATAGAAGATGACGCTGGCCACCACAGAGTGATAGAACATCTGCAGCATGGTCCTGCAGACGTTGAAAGATCTGAGTCTCCGTAGGAAATACAGGCGACTCTGACCTTTCTTATACAGGGCCTCTGTGTTTTTAGTCCAGTCCATTTTATTGTCTATGTGTCTATTGTCAGGTACTTATATTCCTCGACAATGTCCACCTCAGTCCCCCTGATGCTGACTGGTTTCGGGTTAGTCGGTTGCTTCCTGAAATCCACTCCTTAGTCTTAGAGATGTTGAATTGCAGGTGATTTAGTCCACACCACTCCACGAAACTGTCCACCACACTCCTGTACTCGGACTCCTGCCCTTTTCTGATACAGCCCACAATGGCAGAGTCGTCCGAAAACTTCTGCAGGTGGCAGTAGTTTTCCTACTGCCACCTGCCACCAGCAGGGAGGAGGAGGAAGGTCAGGAGAGGAGGAGAGGGAGGGAGGTACAGAGAGAGGAGGAGAGGGAGGGAGGTACAGAGAGAGGAGGAAAGGGAGGGAGGTACAGAGAGAGGAGGAGAGGGAGGGAGGTACAGAGGAGGAAGAGGAGGAGGAGAGGAGAGAGGAGGGGGGAGAGAGAGAGAGGGTAGAAGAGTGAGATGGATGGCCACCCCTACGGCAGAGCGGCGCAGGAGACATGGCCGCCAGCAGGGGGGCTGATGAGGCCGTGAGCGCTGAGCTCCTCCATCACTGCAGCTGCTCCAGTCCTGCAGGATGGTAGCAGCCGGCAACAGCACCTGAACACAAACCACTGGAGCTCTGGGGTTGCAGTGGAATGCTTGTGCTTTTCCTTTGCCGTTATCATGTTGTTGTCTCGCACCTATTGCACAGGCAGTGTTGGAACTATTTCTGGACTATTCTGGGTATTATCAGTTGTTATTTGTATCTCTGGTGCAAAAATGGTGCAACTAACTTTCCCACCAGACTCATTGAATCCGCCAGTATAAGTTTCCTGTAAACAGACGTTATATATAATGATACAAATGGTGCTTTTTATAAACCATGTGCAGGTTTTTTGTTTTTTTTCAGCGATATGCTGTAGCTTCTGTAGCTTCTGTAGCTTCTGTAGCAAACTCGGCCCTCTCCCTCGGAGCGAAGCCCTTTGGCCGAGCTTTCACCAATTAGAGGGCGAGTGAGCCGCAGAAAACACAGACGCATGGAAGAGCACAATTGATTGTGACAAGCGGCTTATTGTGAAAAAAAGTAAAGAAATGAAGTCGAGCGCTGACTTTTATGTGATTATAGTTTTTTGTTGGGGGGGGGGGGGGGGGGGGGGGTCTATTTTTAGCCCGGCTCTCTCTTACGTCAGGGGAATGTCATGGTGGATCTGGTAGCACCGCTGAGCCCGCGAGACACCAGAGGTCTCTTCTGTCTCTTGAATTGTGTGGATTCTGCACACAGGCAGGCACCCATGGTGGTTGATTCCCAGCAATAAATATTAATAATATAATCACTCAACAGCCGTACTCACCGGGTTGCTGAAGTGTCTCTGCTACTTCTTGCCAGCATTTGTCCTCTCTTGCTCTGTCGTGGTGGTCCTCCCCCGAGGAAATATCCAACAGACAAACCTTTCCTCTGTTTCATAGTCCCGTATAGCACCACCAACGACTTCATTACTCTATCTCACTGAAACCTGTGATATAAGATAATATAAGATAGAACTTTATTAATCCCGAAGGAAATTCTTGTGCCAGGTTGCATAGCAATACAGTACAATAAAACATTATTTATCCCCAAGGAAGATCAAGATAATAAAATCAGGAATAATAAAAATAATATTATATTGCTCCGTGCTCCTATTGGTCAACATCACGGCCGTGACAGGGCGTGTCATGGAAAATTCTAAAATGCTGGTCTTTCTCTCGGGAAGTCGTGAGGCGTGGTGAGGCATCCCAGTTGTGTCTTCCACGATGTCACAGGACATGAGATAAAAAGATCGATTGTCACGTCCTGTTGTTCCCAAAACGATCCGATGCCCTACGACTGCCTAATTGGCCTATAATCGGGCTGGTATCGTGTAGTCTGACCCCAGCATTAGTGACCAGGGCTTATCTGTTAGTCAGGGTGGAGAGATCGTCATATTGGTCGACCGACCGGTACCAGCCACCGTCCTGGTGATTTGTGGGTCCCCTAGCGTGCCATGGTATGTTTTAATGAACAGTAAAGGTGGGCTCATTGGAGACCCGGAGACTGTAGCAGCAGCAGCCTGCAGATGAGTTCCTGGTGCTCAGCTCCAACGTGACGCAGGCAAAAGGAGAAATCAATGTTCTGTGCGGTCGGGAGCCTGTGGGGAGGCAGGCGTGAAGACCATCATCACATGATGCATGTGGACGACGCCTAGCGTGTAGCTCGCTCCAAATCGTTGTTAAAGGCCAATCCATGGTGCTAATGGTGAAACCATTAAAGCGAATTACGTGACAGGGTGCCACTGGTGAATTAATATCAAAACCAGATGAGTGGTTTCATGAATACTAATAGGGGGCGTCTCTGTGTCGGACATGAGATAATTTTTGAATGGTCGAAGTCATCGATCTCGTCGACGACCGTCAAATGACAAAATCATTTCAATAATCGGTCTTCCTGGAAGCGCAAAGACGTGTCCTTCAGATGGACACAGGGGGAAGTGTCCTGAAACAACCTGCGCTGGGAGTGAAGCTACAGGGGGGACGGGGAGTCTCGACGCATAAGGCCTCCATGTTTGTTGTCCCTGGTGAAAACAGATGCGCGTACGCAGAGCAGGAGCAGTGACTAGTGCTCTATTTTGAGGAACGGTTAAAACCGGCCACAGACATCCGCACGTTCATTTTTAGTAAGACGACAGTTGCAATCAACCAAGTGATTAGCACTTAGTTAAAAGAGACTGTAAAACAGAACGTGTCATTAAACCCACATTGGAAACCCAGCGATATCTTTAAGTTTGTGCCGCGAGGTGCTTTGTAAATGTTATGGTTTCACCTCTGCTCGGTCTGACCCCATACGTCTCCTGCTATAAACAGGAAGTCCGGACATGCACAACATCTGGCCTCCACTGGACTGGATGCTTTAAGTAAGTTCACAGTTCAGAAACACAGAAGCAGAAGTGCAGAAGACACTATCTGCAGCCTGCACTATGGGTGTCCTTCAGACATATACACACACACACAGACACGCACATACTGTACATACGTGATAATTTTTCTTATTGGCTGAGGTGAGGGACACGCACAGTCACAACTTCGAGGACAGTGTCTGGAGGTGTGTGTGTGTGTGTGTGTGAGAGAGAGAGGGAGGGAGTACAGTATGTGAGAGAGAGGGGGAGAGAGAGAGAGAGAGAGAGAGAGAGAGAGAGAATGTGTGTCCTGCAGGTGTGTGTTTGGCCGAGTACATTCTCTCCATCATCCCACACACCAGACCCCAGCACACAACACAAACAAGGACATTCCCACTTGCTTACTGCCAGCAGATGTTAGCTAGTATGCAGGAATGCGGCTAATAACTATTTGGATGAGAATACCACAGCTATTTATTATGAACAAGGCCCAACCTCCTAGAAACGCTTTGTTGATAGTGTTGTGTTCGGAGAATAAAGTTTATTTAGGAGTGTTAATCACCTGCCGTTCTGCTGTTGTGGGATTAGCCTATTTCTGTCCCGCTCCTGGTCGATGCCAACCTGTGTGGTCCCCATATGATCCATGCTCAAAGGTTGTGTGTGTGTGTGTGTGTGTGTGTCTGTGTGTTTACAGGGGCGTAACCGAGGAGACCGTTGATCTTGAGGCCTGTTGAGGTTTTGTTAATTGGACAATCATGTTTTAATTGAGTTTAGATTCTGTGCAGATTTTTTTATAGAGAGAGCAAGATGCACATAAATACAAGATCCCTCAGACAACCAGATTATGGCGCCGGTCTCATCTCACGCCCCTACAATGTGTACAATCTAGATGAAAACAGAATGACATTTTCTATCTCAACCACCTGACCACCATTACCCCCCCCCCCCCCCCCCCTCAACACAATTATCCTCCCCCTTCCCCGTCCCCCCCCGCCACCGCCCAACCTCCACCACCCCTTGTCTCTAGTGTCCTTGGACCAATTGAGTGTGTAGTGTGTAACCAGCTATACCTGAGGGAGACACACATCATCTCCGGCTGCAAGTCAGGGCACCTATCTCTGTTAATCACTTCAATACCAGCACTCCTGTTCCATAAGGGAAACCTGCAATTCCCTTCAACGCCCCCCCCCCCCCCCCCTTTATCTCTGTGTGTCCACTGGTTACCCTCTCGGACCCCCGCAGGCACCTATCCTCTCACCAATATGCTAAACGTGCAACGGCTACAGCTCCTGTCAATGTGTCCTATGCATGGACATATGGGAAGTAAACAAATCAAAATGTAAATATATATATATATATATTTACAGTGAAAGTCCAATGAATGGTGTGTGTGTGTGTGTGTGTGTGTGTGTGTGTGTGTGTGTGTGTGTGTGTGTGTGTGTGTGTTGTGTGTGGTATGTGTGTGTGCATGCGCAGGGGTGTTCTTTTGATTATTATTACATCAGGGTTTATATAGTTTATTCATATTATTATTATCATCATCAGTTATTATTATTATGTATTATTACCTTTGTATAACTGTGTTCAGTTCACTCACATCAATCTCATAGTAGTTTCTTGTTCTGAAGTCTGTCCAACCTGTGTGACTCACTAATGATGAGGCAAAGACACACACACAGTCCTGAGACAGACAGACAGACAGACAGACAGACAGACAGTAAGCTGTCTATGAGCCAGCATGATTCAGAGTGTGACAGACACAGTTAGCCTCCTGGGGGGTCAACAAGCATCCATCATATCTGTCCGAGGCGGCCGCTCTGCTGTTTGTCCGGCACAAAGGACCGTCTACTCTCTCTTGAGTGCAGCACAGCACTGCCAATACAACACACAGTCAGAGACAATGACCGACCTGGCCTTTGAACCCTGCGACACTATAGTGGTGTCCACTCCACACAATTAGTACAGGGGAGGTCTACACAGACTACCGCTGCTCCGCCACAGGCACACGTGGTGGACTGGAAAATACTAATAGAAAATACTTATGTTGATCATCATAAACTGTTGTTGGGATGTTTTAGGAGGCTGTTTATAATTGTCGGTTAAAAAAGCAGCGAAGGGCGGAGCGGCGGACACACACACACACACACATGCACGCACGCACGCACAAACCCCCACAACACAGAAAGAAACACACTCACAAAAACACAAAGGTGCACAGAAACACACAGACACACAGACACACACACACACACATCTCCTGAATCCTATTAGCCACGCTCCGGGAACACCGTGGCCTCCTATATGATTACCTAAGTCGTGTCTTACGCACTGCTTTCTATCGACGTGTCGCAGCTCGCCGAGGACTTTTCCACAGTCCCACTCCCGTCAATACCAAGTGCACACACTCCCACAGCCCCCCCCCCCCCCCCCACACACACACACACGCACACACACTCCACCCCCCCAAAACCATCCCGCCACTAAATGTTTACGGTGGCGACGGTAATCATGTGTGATAAATAAGGAATAAGAAATGTAACCGGCATGCACATTCCTATTCTTTTTTTTTGTAACCTGTGTGTGTGTGTGTGTGGGGTGTGTGTGTGTGTGTGTGTGTGTGTGTGTGTGTGTGTGTGTGTGTGTGTGTGTGTGAGTGTGTGCACGTGTGATTGTGTTTCTGAGTGCGTGTGCGTTTGGGTGTGCTTGTTCTGTGTGTGTCTGTTTGTGTCTGTGTGTGTGTTTTCTGTGCACGGTTTGTGTTTCTGCATGTGTGTGTGAGTGTGTTTCTGTGTTGTGGGGGTTTCTGTGTGCGCACTTCTGTGTGTGTGTGTGTGTGTGTGTGTGTGTGTGTGTGTGTGTGTGTGTGTGTGTGTGTGGGGGTATTCTTGGATGTCTGACTGCTAGTCTGTAAGGGGGGGGTTGGTATCTAGGGGGGGGCAGAGGAGCCACTTCACTGCAACCATAAGACATTACAGCAGTAGTGTTGAGTGCAATCCCTCTGAAGTCTCTCGTGTATGTGTGTGTGTGTGTGTGTGTGTGTGTGTGTGTGTGTGTGTGTGTGTGTGTGTGTGTGTGTGTGTGTGTGTGTGTGTGTATGTGTGTGTGTGTATGTGTGTGTGTTGTCAGGTTCTTCACTCCACCTGGCTACATGCCAGTGTGTGTGTGTGGATGAGATGAGAAACCTGATGGGATTTTCTTCCCCCCAAAGAGAAGCGGCAGATGGAGAGATAGCCTTCATTGGTGTAGACCAGATACTACGCATGGCCTCCATACAGACTAGTATTGGGACCCTTGGACTCTACTGTATCTGCACTAGTGTCCTCACATCTTCCTATATGTTTTAAAAGGCAGATGCACATACAGTATAGGCAATGCCTCACATATATCATCTAAATGTATTTTCCTTATTTAACCAGATAAGACTCATTGAAATTAAAACCTCTTTTTCAAGAGCGACCGGGCCAAGAAGGCAGGGATACATACCAAACATGGGGTTACATTCAAGAAGTTTAATTCAAGAAGTTTAATTCAAGAAGTTTATTCGTCACATAGGATATGCAGTGAAATGATAAAGTGGCGATGCCCAGATGCCCAGATGCAACAGAACAATACAAATCACAAATCACAAATATCAAAATTGAAGGGAACGAATCAAATATCCACACTATTTACAGTCTTTACAGCGGGGCTAACCGGCTTAAGATCTGGGTTACAGAGAGACAACACACTCATACACAGGCACATACAGGAACCTCCGGTTTAAGCGTAAAACTATGAATCCGTTCATGTGAAAAGTTTATGTTTGGAAACACGGACACTGCCTAGTGCTGTCCAGTTCCAAGCCCCTTAAAATCGAAAACAAATTGTCTGTGAGTGATGAAATCCTTCAGCTTCCTGAAATCCTCCTGCAGAGAATTCCTTCCTAAAACTTAAGCCCAGATGACAGTTATGCTGAGCAGGACGAGGCGAGGGTGAGACACGCGAGGGTGAGACAGGCGAGGGTGAGACACGCGAGGGGTGAGACAGGCGAGGGTGAGACACTGCTTCACCAACATGAACTCAGTTTGTGTTCTTTTACATAAACCCAGGGAAAACCCAGAGACTACCTGTGCAACTTAGCTGAACTTGCCTCAATAAACATGGCCGTGTGGTAAAGCTGAGAAGTTCCCGATATTGCCGACGCGACAGGTATTTAATTCCTTTTGTTCGACAGAGCCGACAGGCACTTCCTGTTTGGCACTCAAATATTGTTGTATTGCCAAGGCAACACGATTTATGCTCTGTGTGTGTGTGTGCGCGTGTGTGTGTGTGTGATGTCACGAGAAGCTATGAATGTGGCACACGCTTTAATGGATGTAGTGGTATTATGCGGTGGGCGGGCCCTCTGTGCAGGCTGTTCAAAGGTGACAGAAGCGTGATGGATGGGGTTCATAAAGTTCATAAAACAAAAAAGGCGGCGGTGGTGGCGGTGGCGAGAGACAACAAATTATTTTGATTTACAGCCGCCAGGAAGGTATGAGGGAATTGCAGCGGCTGTGAAATGCTGGTACACAAAATCCCCCCCCGCCCGTCCCCCCCCCCGTCCCTCCTCCACCACCACCACCACCACCACACCCCAAACGTTTTTTCCAAAACAGAGTAACAGTAAACAGGAGCTTAAACGTGCAGAGGTCAAGAGGGGGGGGGGGGGGGGGGTATGCTGCTGCTTGTTTTCTCCCCTTTCATTTGGTCATTCAAACGAGGACAACCTCCTCCGACGCTGAAGCCAAAGACGGACACAGATGGACACAGGGGGAAGTGTCCTGAAACAACCTGCGCCGCTGGGAGTGAAGCTACAGGGGGGACGGGGAGTCTCGACGCATAAGGCCTCCATGTTTGTTGTCCCTGGTGAAAACAGATGCGCGTACGCAGAGCAGGAGCAGTGACTAGCGCTCTATTTTGAGGAACGGTTAAAACCGGCCACAGACATCCGCACGTTCATTTTTAGTAAGACGACAGTTGCAATCAACCAAGTGATTAGCACTTAGTTAAAAGAGACTGTAAAACAGAACGTGTCATTAAACCCACATTGGAAACCCAGCGATATCTTTAAGTTTGTGCCGCGAGGTGCTTTGTAAATGTTATGGTTTCACCTCTGCTCCGTCTGACCCCATACATCTCCTGCTATAAACAGGAAGTCCGGACATGCACAACATCTGGCCTCCGCTGGACTGGATGCTTTAAGTAAGTTCACAGTTCAGAAACACAGAAGCAGAAGTGCAGAAGACACTATCTGCAGCCTGCACTATGGGTGTCCTTCAGCTGCACACGCAGAGACATATACACACACACACACACACACACTGTACATACGTGATCATTTTTCTTATTGGCTGAGGTGAGGGACACGCACAGTCACAACTTCGAGGACAGTGTCTGGAGGTGTGTGTGTGTGTGTGTGTGAGAGAGAGAGGGAGGGAGTACAGTATGTGAGAGAGAGGGGGAGAGAGAGAGAGAGAGAGAGAGAGAGAGAGAGAATGTGTGTCCTGCAGGTGTGTGTTTGGCCGAGTACATTCTCTCCATCATCCCACACACCAGACCCCAGCACACAACACAAACAAGGACATTCCCACTTGCTTACTGCCAGCAGATGTTAGCTAGTATGCAGGAATGCGGCTAATAACTATTTGGATGAGAATACCACAGCTATTTATGATGAACAAGGCCCAACCTCCTAGAAACGCTTTGTTGATAGTGTTGTGTTCGGAGAATAAAGTTTATTTAGGAGTGTTAATCGCCTGCCGTTCTGCTGTTGTGGGATTAGCCTATTTCTGTCCCGCTCCTGGTCGATGCCAACCTGTGTGGTCCCCATATGATCCATGCTCAAAAGTTGTGTGTGTGTGTATGTGTGTGTGTGTGTGTGTGTGTGTCTGTGTGTTTACAGGGGCGTAACCGAGGAGACCGTTGATCTTGAGGCCCGTTGAGGTTTTGTTAATTGGACAATCATGTTTTAATTGAGTTTAGATTCTGTGCAGATTTTTTTTATAGAGAGAGCAAGATGCACATAAATACAAGATCCCTCAGACAACCAGATTATGGCGCCGGTCTCATCTCACGCCCCTACAATGTGTACAATCTAGATGAAAACAGAATGACATTTTCTATCTCAACCACCTGACCACCATTACCCCCCCCCCCCCCCCCCCCTTACACACACACACCACCACACACACCACACGCACACACACCCCTCCGCCATCTGTGAATGTGCTGTTCTCAGCCAGAAGTGCTGTGAGTCACAGGCAGCTCAGCCCTATGAGAAAGGACTTCTTGTGATATTAAGTATATTTTAACATCATATTTATATTGTCATTGGATCGTAAGTCTTGCAATGTATTGTGTTGTGTTGTATTGTGATGTGATTGTGCTGTGCTGTGATATGCCGTCTGATCTGACGTAATCGTGTCTTTATTTGTGGACAGCCAGTATCGGGGGAAGTTATGTCAATGTTAGTCTTGACATGGGGCGAGTGCTTCCTGTGAGCCCTGGAGGGCCGCGCACACACACACACCCAGGTGGACTGGTGTTAAGCTGATGCACAGCACCAACTCGGAACCCGCTGTGGAGGTGCTGCTCCTGAGTTAACAAGCACTGGAAGCAGCCAGCCAGTGGAGAGTGTGTGTGTGTGTGGAGTGTGTGTTACTGAACGAAGACGAAGAGATGGAGAGAGAGAGAGCGAAAGAGAGAGAGAGACAGACAGACAGACAGAGAGCGAGAGAGAGACAGCGAGAGAGAGAGAGCAAGAGAAAGCGAGACGAAGAGAGAGAGACAGAATGTTGTGCATCTACACTGTAAAGTGGAAAATTTCTGTGGAGATGGGTACAGACTCATTCTGTCCTGCAGTTCCAGGAAATAGATTGATTCACCCCCTCTCACCTCTACCTCATTTTATTGTACATTCCAATAATCAATGTCACTTCAATGTTTTTCGTACCTTTTGTAGTACTTTGATTTTCCTTGTTTATTTTCCATGCTAACAAAGCACTATTGAAATGAGTGAGAGTACGTGAGTGACAGACAGAGAGAGAGACAGACAGACAGACAGAGAGGTGGGATGGACGGAGGTCTTAGACCATCCGCTCTGGGGCAGATATCCCCCCCATCCCCCCGGGGAGCATAGGACATAGGACGTAGAATGACTACTTCTGCTCTAGGTGTGAGTTGTTCACCTACAGACCTGCACCCTCCACTTGCTCTGGGAGGAATGCAAGGCTGGCATCCTGACTAGCCTGGACTCACTCTGTGGAGCCCGTCCAGATCCCTGACTGATTACTGTGATTAACAGTTCAGCTATGCCCTGCTTCCTCTCGCTCTCTCTCTTTTTCTATTTCTCGGTGTCTCTCTGCCTGAGTCAAGTCAACTGCCCTCGCCAAGAGTCCATTCTAGAGTCAACCTTTTATGGATATTCAAGGCACACACACGCTGTCCGTCTGTCACTGGACGCAACACCGCCGTGGCACACTAGTTCTACTGATTGTGTCTCCTGGTCATGTATATGCTCTTTAACTCGTTTATTGTTGTTGTTCATTGTATCCGTGTGTGTGTGTGTGTGTGTGTGTGTGTGTGTGTGTGTACACTCACACCCATGTGCTGAGGTGCTTTGTGGGGACCCTTGAGATGTTCATTGGGTCTCCCTCTTCACCCTCTTCCTCTGATTGGCTGCGGTGGTGTGACTTGGGGGGTGAGGCAGCAGGCCCCTACATGCAGCAGGACGGGGAGACCGAAGCGCTGGTGGGCCCGGCCCGGTGCCACAGCTCACAAGAGGACAGGGATTACATAGAAAGGCCTGACTGGACACTAATCCTTGCACACAGCTTAAACAAGGACAGAGCTGTCAAAATCCCCAATAACAGTTTTAATGGTGAGCGAGGCAGAGGCGCAGGGGTGGGGAGTGGGAACGTTGTGTGTTGGGAGGAGAGTTCATAAAACGGAGGGAAGAGGTAGAGACACCAAAGAAGGAATGCTTAAGAGGGCATTGTGACAGGCAGCATGACGCCAGCGCCACAATACTCTGGACTTTACAAACAAAATGTCGGAGCTGTGTGCAAATCTGACAGCCTCCATGTCATGGAGGTTTATATTATGCCCCCGTTATGTTGTATAAATGTCCCAACCTGATCCTGAAAAGAAAAAATATAATTCTAAAAGACATTTTTATTTATATTAATTTGATCCCCAATCTCCACAACTGCAGCATCCCAGTGCAAGAGGCTCCTGAAAAACATGTCCTGGGAATGACAGAACTTTGAAAAAGAAGAGGAAAAAATTTGAAGATGAGTGAGAAGACTGCAATATGCTTTGGATAAAAACTAATCTGAATGGCTGAATAACTAATAATGAATTGCAGAGTTTACATTTCATATTTTTAGATGCATCATAAATCTAAATCAGCATGTGGTAATGAACCTCTGGTGCGGCCGTCTGAAAATGCAATCGTTATATAATTACAAAATTATTACCAGCCGCAACATCTTACAATAATTATAACTGCAGGCGACGGACTGCAATAAGATGGTTTCTTTGAAAAGGAAGGAAGGAATGGAAAAAAAAAAGCGATTAGGAGACATAATGAGAATTTCTAATTTCGCTCCATGAATGACGCATGAACAATATACGTTAAAATAGGCCCGCTGGCTCCACCTACTGGCAGATACAGGCGGTACACAACACAAAGAAGACAGCCCAATGACAACATTCATACACAATATAGGGTTTTATTATTTGTATTAAACCAAAAAAGGTAAGCACTATAACATGTGTCACAAACGAAAGGCTTTGTGATAGTTACATTTTATATTTGCAAAAAAAACAACCAGACATTACAAAACAAGATAACACTAGTGGACAAGAAACTTTGTTTTAAATAATACAACTGTACATTTTAAAAATGTGACAAAAAATAATAAAAGAGTAAGACACCAAATGACCCCTCCCCCCCTCTGAAATCCTTCAGCCAAAATGACAACAAAAAACAAACAATATATTCATTAGCATTAATAATACAAAAAAGTATCCAGGCCAAGTAATGGGAGAACTGCAGACAGCGGCGGCGTGTGAAGCTAAAGAGAGCAGAGGGTGAGGGAGTCACAGTTACGGACCAACGACTAGCAACATTTACAAAAGTGTTGTATATGTGTATGTGTGTATGTGTGTGTGTGTGTGTGTGTGTGTGTGTGTGTGTGTGTGTGTGTGTATGTATATGTATGTACACAATATAAAGAGTCAATGCTGAGCAGAGCATAAGGCAGCAGAAGGCAGAGCTTCCAGCGGTGGGGACGGGAGAGGAGCTTGGACATCAGGGCAAGACGCAGGCGCACACGGAGTCAAGATATGAATTCAGGATTACTTACAGAAATGCTCTGCAGGGGAGGCCTATCCCACTCCCTCCCTCGTGTTTAACAGAAAGAAACCAATGTCCACATTCACAGAGGACAGACAGACATAATGCCATGATGCTGAACCTATGAAACTGTTGCAACGCCATGGGGCGTTGTACTTTGTACTCTGTGTACTTAAACCTCAAGTGTGCCTCCTAACCCCCCTGAATGCACGCATACACACACACACACAGCAAATAGCCACCCCCTCTGTTTGATGACAACATAGCCTTGGATCGCTTAACATTTGTATATAATTGCATAATGGAGGTTGAACCTGCTCAACAGGTTTGCTTGTTGCATATCCAAATTCAGATTAGGTTGCGTCTCTCCTTCCCGGCCAGTAAAGACCCGCCCATATGTTAGCCCCTCATGGGCTGAACAACCACACACTGCAGCTACAGGTCCAACACCACACACCCCCCCCGCATCTTAGCTTCTTCTTTATCTTTCATTCAGTTTTCTATTTCCTTTCATCTGTTCGGCATCTGATCTCTCTAACACACACACACACACACACACACACACACACACACACACACACACACACACACACACACACACACACACACACACACACACACACACACACACACACACACACACACAACACACACACACACACACACACAACTGTTATGTACATCGACAATATTCTGTCACGTTGAGAGTTTGGACTTTGTCTTCCGTGGAAAGAAGGAAAACAATTGTGTGTTTAACGATAGCTTAGACCAGGGATTCCCAAAGTGTGGTGCGTGAGCTGCCTCTAGGGGGTGCGCGAGAGGAAAAATGTAATGGTGGTCTAATGGTGTAATAATAAAAAAAAGATTTTTCACAAAATAAAAACGAATTATAAAAATTCCCTTTGTAAGATTTAAATTAAAAATGAAAAACTTACAATTTAATAAATAAATGTACCCCAAATGCACTTAAGCTCCTGCCGCCAGATTGTCTTTTACGGACACATGCATGTGCCACTCTTTGTTCTTTACGTGGTGGATTGTGATGTGTAACTTTGTCATTTGATTCAGATTGTGTTCTCATTTCCGTAACCGCTATGTATGGTTAATTGTAAATTAAATGTGATGCAATCTGCCTCTGAGCCTGTGCTGTGTCCTCGCCATCCTTATTGCTCTTTAAAAGTGAAAACTGACATTTATTGAAACTTTGTTGCAGTGTTTCAGTTTCATTTGAATGTGAGAGCGCACTGTTGAGATCTCTTGATTGTTTAGTTACGTGTGTTCTGATCATGTGTTCATGATTAAAGATGATGCATTTAATGCGGCTATAAATAGGCTCTGTTGCGTTTTTTGGTTTTTTTTTGAAGCTGTGGGGGATTGGGGGTGCGTGAACCCGGTCGGGATGTAGAAGGGGGTGCGTGGCCTCAAAAGTTTGGGAACCGCTGGCTTTAGACCACGCTTTGAGTCAATCCCACGCATCAACACACTCAGACCGTAGAGCAGCAAAAAAAGCCTAGACGGCTGCACTCACTGTCGCAGGTGGATCTAAAACCCTTTTTGAAACGTGATGGTGAACACCGGTCGCCCAAAGCACAAGCGGCATGCGAAAGTCTGCACAGACGTGAAGTTCATGGAGTTCATGAACACGAATACATCAAAGTAGAGCTTTAGAAACACATGAACACACAGCAAGTGAAAGTCATGTTACTTTCCATGACACGAGAGACACGTCTCCCAGTGCTGGCTTGCTGTCTCTCTCAGATCATCCAAAGGCGACTTTTACATTGAAGGCGGCAGGCAAAAAAAAAATAAAATAGACATCGCACATCTCTATATTTCATTGGAAATTGAACAGCGTCATTGTTAAAGTATTATATACTTATTAAAATATATGTAAACAAATGGCGCCTTGTCAGGATGAAAATACATTCTAAATCAGGCTTCAATTATTGAGGCTGTATACATACTGTATATCTATGCCAAGATATAGATCTAGATATATCTATATAGATAGAGATATCTATATCTGTACATAATATTCCATTTGTCTTCTAATTGAAAAATAATGCTCCCGAGTTGCTAGGTGTGCTACCATGGCAACTGCTGTGGTTGTCATGGCTTCTAGGTGGTTGTGATTGCAAAGAGGGGGGGGGGGGGAAAGAGAGAGAGAGAGAGAGAGAGAGAGAGAGAGAGAGAGAGAGAGAGAGAGAGAGAGAGAGAGAGAGAGAGAGAGAGAGAGAGAGAGAGAGAGAGAGAAGAGAGAGAGAGAGAGAGAGAGAGAGAGAGAGAGAGAGAGAGAGAGAGAGAGAGAGAGAGAGAGAGAGAGAGAGAGAGAGAGAGAGAGAGAGAGAGAGAGAGAGAGAGAGAGAGAGAGAGAGAGAGAGGCATGCCGACAAGCAATGAAAACATGCGTGGCTTCAGAGCCGTGTCTGGCAGGAGATTCTCGAGATGCTCCACACGTAGCAGAGAGAGTGTGTGTCTGTTTAGTTCTACGTGCCGAGCGACCGGACCGCCGCAACTCTGGCAGTGTTTCGGTTGGATCTGACCCTTGACCCCGTCCGCGCGTATGTTTGTGTACGTGGTCGCCGGGTGAAGCAACATGACATGACATGTCGTTTACACGTGCCTGTTTACAGTAACGCCACACAGCCCCATACACAGTCAGGGAGCGGGGGCGGGGTGGGGGTTGCATCAAGTATATGTAAACTGCATACAGATATTTAGGCCCCTCCCCCCGCACAAAAAAAGTGTGTGCAAGCATGCACGCTTGTATGCAGTGTGCGCATGCCCATCACACGCTTTTCACATTTGACGAGTCTTTAGTGGCTGTGCGTGTGCCTCATGTTATCCACAGTGGTGCCAATGCTGAGATTGTCTGCATGCATATTTAGATTTGTACATTCCATATAGTGCACGTCTGTGTGCACGTGTTACACAAAAACCTGTCCTCTTACTTTGAACCTTTGATATGCGTGTGTGTGTGAGAGAGGGAGAGAGAGAGAGAGAGAGAAATAAAGGGAGAGATTGTGTGTGCGTCCGTGCGTGCGTGTGTACGCGTGTGTGTAAAAGCCTTTCATGGCACGTGTGTTGCTCAGAGTCTGTCACTGCGGAAGGTGTCCTCCACCGAGGGGTCGGGCAGTACCATGTCGGGGTCACTGAGCATGCTCAGACCGTCCAGGCTCAGGGGCTCGATGCGCAACTCGTCCTCCAGGGGGAAGCCCGTCTCCGAGTCGAAGCACTCGGGCACCGCCGACAGAGCGCCACTGAGGTCCTTGGACAGGCCGCCGCTGGACTCGTCTGCAGACCGCAGAGACAGGAAGCCACGTCAACACTTCCTGGACAAGCAGTGACCCAACTGACCCCAATTACGCCTTCACTACCATTTTAACTTTATATAGGTTTAAAAAGAGGAGGAGTTTTCCAGTATTTCTATAGTCAAATTTTCATTCTGTCTTTTGGTACCTTGAAAAGCGTGATACAAATCATATGTATTGTTATTCATAACGCACACACACACATACACACACTTCCCGCCTGACCCACCGGTGAGTATGATGTTGGGCACTCCTCCGCCGCAGTTGGAGTAGAGCATGTTGGACCGCATGCCGAGGGGGTCGTGCAGGTTGCCGTGGCTACCACACAGGCCGGAGTGGGCTCCCTGCGGGCAGCAGAGGGCCGAGGAGGTGGCCGAGGGGTCCAGGCAAGAGCCGCCCCCCGCCGAGCTCAGCATGCTCTCCAGTAGGCTGAACTGCTCCAGCTGGGAGGAGCCACAGCCGTGCAGGGAGGGAGAGAGAGAACAGTAAGGCTGAGTTCGGTACCTGAGTGCCGACTCACAGCCAAGGGCCACTGAAGGGGAACTACCAATAGGTATTAGGGTAGAGGTTCCCTTTTCACTATGCTCCATCTAACCATCATGTTGTCTCCAATTTTTAAGGTGTTACCCCACCTGACGGCTACCAGCTTGTTCTCCAGCCAGCACCCCATCACAATATTACTATTCCATTTACCATTTGTCCCTTATAATTGTTATGTTTTGCTTTGTTAGCCCTTTTTTTATGCCCGTATGACCCCCTTTCCACTTCTTCATTGTTAATTAAGGGAGTCGTTTCTTGCCATTAGGGGGGGTATAGGGCTAGGGGGGTCATAATCACATGGCCCATAATAATCATATGGCCTGTAAAGCCCTTTTAGACTGTAACTGTTATTAAGGGCTATACTAATTAAATTAACTTGACTTGAATTCCTTTGCATCAATGTGGGTAGTATATACAAATGAACAACGTTAATGTTTCCTCCATGTTGCTTGGGGTGGGTGGTCATGTGTGGAGCGGCCTCCGCGGTCCGCTAGCTCTACGGGACGTCACAGACATCTCTGACGGGAGGGTGAGAGACGGAGAGACCGACGAGGAGGAGGTACCTGGTAGGACAGAGCCTTTCCTTGACGACCGGAGAACTGCTGCTCCAGGAAGGGATCGCTGAAGAACGACGCAAGGTTTTGCTGTTTGCAAGAACACAAACACGCACACACACACACACACAAGAAACAAGATGAGCTGGAGCACAAGCAAGACCCCACATCAGCCGGTCAGGCAAATTACCGAATCGCCCCTTCTTGGGATCAATGAAGTGTGTCTGAATGTGACTCTTAATGCAGCGGTGAGGAGGACACACTGCTGGACACGTGGCCTGGACACACACACACAGTCAACACCAGCCCATACTCACCGGGCTGCCGGTGAACTCCAGGGGAATGCTGTTGATGTTGATGGGAGAGGCCGGCTGCTGCTGCTGTGGGTGGTGCTGTGGGTGGTGCTGCTGCTGTTGTTGTTGTTGTTGTTGTTGTTGGTGGTGTTGATGATGTTGGTGCTGCTGCTGCTGTTGTTGTTGAAGCTGCTGTTGTTGTTGTTGTTGGTGCTGCTGTTGTTGTTGTTGTTGGTGGTGCTGCTGCTGTTGTTGTTGTTGTTGGTGCTGCTGTTGTTGTTGTTGTTGTTGTTGTTGTTGGTGGTGCTGTTGTTGTTGTTGGTGGTGCTGCTGCTGCTGCTGCTGCTGGTGATGCAGTGGTTGCTGCCGGTGCTGCTGGTGTCTGGGCTGCCCCTGGCCCAGTGCATGCTGGGACTGCTGGTAGAGTGGATAGGGTGGCGGCGGCTCCATTGGCATGCCCGCTGGTGTCCAAGGCAACCCCCTGAACAGGACAGGCAGGCGGGAAGGACTTACTTAGGACAGAAAACTAAAGGCTAAATGCTAAAGAGAGGTAAAGAAGATGCAGAGAGGCTTAATGTCCCCTCATGGTCACGTTCAGAGCTAAAGCACTAGTTTATATACCCCTACGCAAGGTTCATCACATCCGGTCTTTAGATGGAAGTGTTCTCTATTAACTGACAGTTTATAGATGTCTATTTGAGTCAAGTCATTCAAGAGGCTAATGTGCTACTAGTAATTAACTAATTCCCCAGCACTAATAGAAGCAACACCATCGCACGTCGTCATCTGCTCGGCAGGCAGGAAGTAGCATGTACATTATTAAACAGAGCACCAACACTTTCCCATCAACTTTGCTTGTTTAAAGATTGACAGATGGGCCGATTCAAGTTAAAATATTGGAAGACGTTACTATGGTAACGGTGGTCTCCTAAAAGTAAAAAAACACTGGTGCTGTGTGTGACTAATGGACACAGCTCATTACATGACAGTTTCCCTGGGTGGGCGGTGGCGTACATTACATTAGAATGAAACTCGGCTGTCAGCGTGCTAAACTCCAGAGCTCTCTATCCCTCTCTCTGTACATAGCACAGCAGCGCCCCAGGGACCGCTGTCAGGTCCCCTGCCTGGCTAGCAGCTCAGAGTACCAGGGGCCAGATCCACTAAATCATCTTAAGATAATCAAGAAGTCTCCAAAGAAGAAATCCTACCAAGATCCTAATTATAGTTCAGAATGTTTTTAACTGCAATTACTCAATATTTTCCAAAGAAATGTACATGTTCTTAAGAACGTATTTTTTATACATAGATGTTATAAATATATAGTTATTTATTCTAACAAATTGCATAGTTAGCATATTGTGTCATAGCCTAGAGCTAGTCTTTTTCTATATTATATCATGTACATTTTCCATCAGTGAGTAGCAAATCGGCAGCGGTACGGGGGGCCGCGATGCGAGTACGGCCCCTAGAAGCTCACCTGCGTGATGGGGGAGAGCGAGGGCGACATGGTGGTGGGCGACAGCTGCTTAGCCAGGCCCCGCCGCTGCTGCTGCTGCTGCTGCTCCGAGCCGGGCGACAGAGTCAGGGGGCTGATGGGGGCGGGGCGGCGCCGCGGAGAGCTGCTGAGGCCCGCCGGTGGGGGGTTGGGCAGCGACGAGAGCCGCAGCGACGAGTGGATGGAGGGGTTGCTGAGGGACATGTGCATCTGGGAGGCGGTGAGCGAGGCCTGGATGGACGGGTTGCTCAGAGACGAGGAGAGGCCTGCAGGGAAGCATAGGGGGGCGGGGCAAGGTCTGTGAAGCCTGGCCCGTCATGCTGCCAAGGATCTAAGCGGAGCGGACGTTCGTCTGGCAGATCTAGCAGATAGGCTGCTGAGCGCCCCACAGAGGAGGCATTGGAAGCAGTGATTCAGTGAGACTTGATTTTTCCAGAACCCGCTCCAGAACCCACCCCTTCCCCACCTTCCCCTTCCCCTACCCCCACCGGGAAACAAGACATTATATTGTGTGTGTGTGTGTGTGTGTGTGTGTGTGTGTGTGTGTGTGTGTGTGTGTGTGTGTGTGTGTGTGTGTGTGTGAGAGAGCCGAGGAGAGGAAGACACAGGAACAGAGAGGGATAGAAAAGGGGCTGCTTGTAGCGCGGTGACACAGTGTCAGAGTTCCTCACGCTCGCAGTCGTCCCGATGCTCCGCCAAACTGAACTGTGGCTCAACTCATTAGCCTGCCAACCACTCGAACACAGGCATGCATGCCCTCCCCCACACACACACACACACACACACACACACACACACACACACACACACACACACACACACACACACACACACACACACACACACACACACACACACACACACACACACAGGGGAAAGACAGATGGAGCAGAGGAGGATGTGATTGCACAGCTCAGAGAGTGAGGAGGAAGGAGGAGACAGAGTGATCATTGAGTCAGCAGTGCCATACACACAACCACCACCAGACAGACAGACCCCCTGGAGAGCTCCGTTATAATGCGGGGTGGGGGATTCGTTTTAGTGAATAAAGAAATGACCCTTTCGCATCTCCATAATATTATACTGCCCGTAGAATCTGAGGAGCGCTGAGGTAAACACGCAGACCCGGTTAGGCTCCACCCACCGTGGGAGTTGCCAATGCCCAGGTGCATCATGGCGGCGGGCAGGTTGCCGGTGCTGCTGCCCCCGCTCAGGTTGGGGTAGCCGCCGCCGCCGCCGCCGTCCTCGGGGTCCAGTGGCGTGGACAGCGGCGAGGGGAAGTGCAGGTTGGTGAGGTCAGGCAGCGAGCCGCCAGTGCTGAGCGAGCCCTGGTAGTGGGACAGGCCCGGGTTCTGCTCCGGAGAGGGGTAAATACTGGGGAGGAGAGAGGGAGAGAGGGTGAGCGAGAGAAAGAGGGAGAGAGAGAGAGACAAAGAGGGCGGAGAGAAGAGGAAGGAGAGAGAGAGAGAAACAGAGTGAGTGAGCGACCGTGCAGAGGGTTGACCCGCTGAGAGAGATGGGCTGCACCGTCCTCCACAGAACAGCTGGCTTGGTACTGAGAACATGCTCTATTGGCGCCTGTCGACAGTCCATCGGTGCACAGGAAGTGATTCATTTTATCATGATCAAGTCAGGAAATCCATTACAACTGAACTGCCAATATAAACAGAAGCCGTTGTAACTTGTCCTGCAGGCGGCGATGACGTCTCCCAGTGCACCGCTCTCACACTCGGGGAGGCCTTGAGAGGATGCATTTGTCTGTGGATCTTGGCTCTTTGTGATTGTTATGCCTAACGCAGTGAGGCAGACGCTTCCAGAGTCTCTCGACAAACCCTGCAAGTCCTTTCCCCCCCAACTCACTCACTCTCTCTCTCACCCTCTCCCTGTACCCACCCCCCTCCCTTCCAGCCCAACACAATCTGTCCTCCACGTATTATGTCTATTCTCTGGTCTCCCCTCCGGTTGGAATGATGGTGACCCAGTGAGAGACAGGACCAGCTGTAGAGCATTAATGACTCACTCGGCCACCCCCCCCCCACCCCAGGTAACTTATAATAATTCTCGACTAGTGTCCACGCCTCGGTCCAAAAGAGGAGAGAATCTGCTGCAAAAGAGAAGAGACTTTAACACTCTCATGCTCCTTATGGTCTTTTTTGCCATCTTTTCAATATAAACTTGGGTATAACTAAATACTGTATATACGAATAATAATACTAACACTATATTATTTATCAAGATGCTTTGGTCCATTTTTGGCAGGGGGGATGAGGTGTATTTTGGATTTTATCTTTTTGTGTGTCTAAATTTAAAGAAAATAATAGAGTTCCTTTTTTGTGAGTTTGACGTGTGTTTCGCGTGTATATGGGAGGGTGAAGACCAGGGGGGTGGGAGCCAGTGGGGGGGGGGGCGAGGGGGATTGGGGATTGTTCTACAGGCGTTGCGAGCGAGTGGCGGGGCATGATTGTCGTTTGTATAGCCTGTCTTATTTCTCGTGGCGAATACGTACCATCTCGCTGTTATTTGTTTGTACTCTCCTTCTCTGATAAGTGTGATAATTATTTTGTGCTGATTACTATCATTTTACGTATGGGGAGCCATGCCAGATCAGCCGGGTACCTCAGTGGACAGGATAATCGCAATTCTTTGCTCAATCACAGGAAAGCTCTTTCGGTGCATTTAGCTTTTTTGCTCTTTTCTCCGGTGTCCTATAATCTGTCTGTGTGTGTGTCTTTCAGTGCTTATCGATGATTCCTTTCGCTCACTTATCGTAGTAGCTTCGCTCGCTGTTCCAAACTAATAAAAGAAATTCATTCATTAATTGTTAAACAAAGTGCCGGTTGTTAGATGTTAATACCACTTGCGTGAATGAGTATTCCTTTCTTTCCGTAATATAGCTCTGTGATAGCAGGAGACACAACAGAGCGTAACTCTGCCACTTGCGGTCGCTGGTTTCCTCCCTAATGGTTGGTATAACACAGTGTGGAGGAACCGTGCTCGGTAACCCGTCCTTGAGATTCGTCGGACCTGCTAACGGTGGCTCGACATCTGGCGGAAAAAAACGCGTTCTCTTCGAGACCAATTCTTAGAGATGGCGAAAACGTCGCGCTTCTAACCTTTGGATTGGACCTCTTTATACGACCTCTGTTTGTGGAAATCGTGATCTCTGTTTAACGGGCGGTTGAACCATTCAACGTAAGCAACAGTGAAATCATCGTGAACGCCCCGCCAAAAGCCTGACGTGGCGCGCTGCCTGCGCGCCGCTCCCAGCGCTCGTACAGCGTACGGCCTCGTTATTAGCTGCTAATCGTGGATGCTAACGGGGGGAGGCGAGGCCGGGTGAGAGAAGAGAGAGAGAGAGAGAGAGAGACAGAGAGAGAGAGAGAGAGACCCCAGCGACCTGCACTTCCTTTCGTCCTCCAACGACTTAGAGGAACTGCGAGATTCCCTTCTGTCATGGTATATGCACCCTCAGAGAGCGTGGAACAATGCACGCCATCTGCTCTCGTCTGCCCTCTCGTCCTCTCTTGTGTCTCTCTCTTATTTCTCTCTCTGTCTCGTACTCTGTGGTACTTGCTCCCTCCATCGATCCCATACCTCACACTCTGCCTCTCCCTGGTCTACTCTCGCTCTGCTCCATATCTGCAAGGGTTGATGATAATTGAGTGGAGGGGGGGACCCGGAATTGAATTTGTGCCAGGTAGAGAGAGCGGCAAGGTTCCTATTTAAAAAGTCTAATTTAAAAACCCGTTAAAACCCTCTATCAGAAATTTTTTCTTCTTCCTCTCTTCCTGTTCCCCCTGGAAACAAAATCTAAACGCAATCCAACGTAAATGTTAACGGAGGATCGTAAATTATGGAGCAACTTCGTGAAAAATAAAAAAATGAAGAGTGTGGCGGCGGCGGCGGGAGGAGGAAAGCGGAAAGTGGAACGTTGCGGAATTGAGACCGTTTAAGATTTGGAGGTTGTTTAAGATCGTCAGGCTAGTTAGTAAGAAAAAAAAGGGGGGGGGTGGCGCGCGAGGGAAAAAACGCTCGATCTCCTTCGACGCCGGGTCTGCAGATAACGCGCTTAAGGTCGCCAGCTGTTTTCACTGTGTGTGTGTGTGTGTGTGTGGTTGTGTCGTGTGTGTGTGTGCCAGTGGTGTCAGTGGGTGCAGAACTTTGTTGTATTTTAACCGATGAAAATACGCGTGATTGTTTTTTTGTTCGCGGTTAGCGTTTGTTTGTGAGCGTTCGGCGGTTCAATAGCGTTCATTGACGGATAGATAGCAGCCTCTCCACCGCCAAAGCCCGCGGGCGGTTTGGTTTTATGAACGCGTCCGGCGTCCGAAGCGGTAACGAACGATCCAACGCGCGTAATCAGCAAGCGAATCTCTTTCGGATAATTAGCGGGGCAGACAAAAACAACAAAAAAAAGATCCATCCACGATAAACACATTTCCCCATAAGACTTCCAAAGAAGAAAAATATATGATATATACTGTAGATCTGGGTGTATATGTGTGGTATAATGAAGGTGTACAACGCTGGCCGCCGGCGCCGTTTTGTGGCTCGGTTCCTCCGAAAGATGATAAAATGTGCAATTAAAAGATGTCGAACGATAGGGAAACTCGAGTGCTTGTTTGCTCTGTTTGTCCGCTGCCCGCGACGCGTCTCTGCGGCGAGCGAGCCGCTGGCTGGCTGGCGGCGTGGCTGGCTGGCTGGCGGGGGTGCCGCGGCGGGTCGGGCCTCCGTAATGAGACGTTAAGGAGCTTCTGGGCTTTAATTGCCCCAACTTTTCTTTTTCTCCGGTTTCAAGTTCGGGAAGTCCGAAGGCGGGAACGTTTCTCGGAGCCGTGAAACACAAAAAAACAACAAACGAAAGCGATCGCCGCTTAAAACGAGCCGCTTGTACGCTACTACTACTACTGAAGTTTACTCTCGCGGTAACTTTCATCACCGTAATGTATTCCCCTTGGTTAAATGAAAGAAACCGTAATAATCGCCGACATATGGCGAGCAATCCCGGGCCGCCCGCCCCCAGGCCCCCCCCCCCACCCGTGTCTTGCATAATTCCCCCATATGAAACTGAATTAATCCCTGTTTATGCGATGATAAATTGACAGTGATTAACATGCAGTGTTTTGTATTCATGTTGGGTCATTCATTCCTCCTTCTATCATTTGTTGGTTTGGCTGTGGTTCTGTCAATCGACTGTAATCCATTTAAACGCCCCTGTATTCGACCCCCCCCCCAGTCCCCCCCCCGTCTCCTATGAACACAACCTGCGGAAAACGTCCGCAATTGGCGGTGGTGGCGGCGGCGGCGATGTCCTGCATTAGCGAGTGGACGACCCGCCGGCGCCCGGAGAAACAGGAAAACGCCGGGACCCGCAAGCCAGCCTCGGCGCGCGGGCGCCAGACCTCGTTCCTTAATGCCGGGTGTCTTAAGGGGACGCTCAGGGGCGCTGATTGCAGCTGCCATTACAACAGCGGGGGGGCGGGCGGGGGAGGGGGGCTGAACGGGGGACCTCAAAGCCCACCAGTTCTCCTGGGCTCCGGAGTTGACCACCTCGGGCGGGGGAGGAGGGGTTGGGTAGCCCGGGGGCGGCGGCTACATACAGCTCGGTGAGTTGCAGTATGATTTTCTTTTCTTTTTTTTCCGCTTTTTCCTTTAAAGGGTGTGTCGGTAATTGGCGGCCCCCGCATGGAAGATGGCATCGGCAGTGAGGTCGGATGAGAGCAGCGGGATACGCCCTCGTTATTAGCTCTGCTCAATGTGGATGCTAACGGGGGGGGCCGGGGTGAGAGGAGCGAGAGAGAGGAGAGAGAGAGCAGAGAGAGAGAGAGAAGAGAACCAGGACCTGCTTCCTTTTCGTCCTCACATAGAGGAAGGCAATCCTCCAGGCAAACTCAAGCAGAGGTGGGAAACATGCACCCTCGCTCTCGTCTCACCTATCTCTCTCTTTTGTGTTCTCTCTCTCTCTCTCTCCTCTTCTGTTCTGTCTACTCTCCTCCCTGCGTCCTCTCCCCTCTCCTCTCTCTTCTCTCCTCTTTTGTACACCCTCTCTCGCCCCCCCGCCCCCCCCGCCCCCGCCCTGTGATTTTTGGGAAGGGGGGAAGAGCACATGGACTGAGGAAAAAAGCGTCCTGAGTTTAGATTAAATATCACAACCAACAGGTGACTATGGCCTTTATCTCCTCCTTCATCTTTTATCTCCCGCTTGTTGCCGCTCGATCTCTCCTTCCACACAGCCACTGCCAGCCCAAAAAAATGTTTTTCCTCTCCTTTTGCAGATCTCTCATTTCTTATATAATTTCCTGTTTTTATTATCCTCTGTAAATCTCCCTTCCTATTCTTAACATCTTCTATGTCTCATGGTGCGGTGAATAAGAAGGGGGTCACAGAGAAGGAGCTTTGATTGGTCCTGCTGTTTCACTGAAATCTGTCCCTTTTCTTCCCTCAGTGCTAATCAATAGTTTCCTTCTGACTAACCCGGCTCGTAGGATGCAAGACCCCCCCCCCCATCAACAGCAGTGCTGCGCTTTCACACCTAACGGCCACAGGGCTCCTCTTGCCACATCCCGTTATCTTTTCAGGCTCCTTCAGCCACTTCATCCTTTTCAATGTTCCTTATCTTTCAGAATTTGACATAGCTTCTCATACGAGATTCCTTGTACAAGTTATGTTAATCAGTAGGTTCCTCTTGCAATAGATTCTGTTAAATAATCGCAGCCACCTTGGGCAATATTTAACTCTCATGCAAGCTGGAATCAAGGCTGTGAGCACGGCCGTATTAATCTTGTATTTTTTTTAGGTCTCTTCTCTGAGGTTAAACTCTGTTAACATTTATTCAAGCAAACATATATAGTGAAACACCGCTTGGTTACCAGTAGCAGAAGAAAATAATAAAATGCTTCCTGCATTGCAGCTCTGCTCCGGTCTCAGTGCTGTTTAAACTAACAGTATGTGCAGCACATGGACATTTGGAGAAGGCTTCATTTAAGCATTACCTGAAGCTCTGGAGCCCCCCCCCCCCCCCCCCCCCCTTAATGGAGTGCCCTAGAGAAATCCTGAAGTGTGTTCCGGAGGCCGAGATCTCCAGGGCTTTATTGAAACCATGTGTATATTTTGTTTCAAGGGGTTAAATTGTCATGACATTTCACTTGCTTAACACAAATCTAGCATGTTTTAAATAGCAATGATTAGCTTTGGCTATTGCCCAACAAAAAGAAAAAATGTTTGGGTCGTTCTGTTACTTTTATTTTTATTCGTGGCAAAAATTTAGCTGGTGGCAAAAATTAACCCTTTGCCCTATTGGCATTTTAGGAAACACCCTCCTACCGTAGCTGTAACAGTGCCTGGGGCGATATGTCGTTAAATACAACGAAGGAAAAGACCACCCCCCGTCCCGATCCCTCACGCCCTCCCCGCCCACAGCCTCCGCAGCGGCAGACCCCCGACTGACCGCACCCCCAGCCCCCACTCTAGCCTGCTCACCTTGCTCCCCCCCCAGCCGCCCTGAGCGCGTAGCGCGGCGCACCCACCGCCCGAACCGGCCCGCGAAACGTATTCTCCCCTTTCCTCACCGCACTCCCCACAGACCCGCTCCCAGCCCGGCGCTGCACCTATTCAGCAAAGTTGAATCAGATAAGAAACTTTTGTTTATATTCACCATGTCGGCAATTAGCCTGTCAAAACTAATTGATTGTATGATCAAACAACATAATCAGAATTTATTCAACCCCTCGGAAAGAAGATTGAAAGACCTGTTGCGTTCTATTATTTATGAGATTCATTATTATTTGATACGCTGAGTCCAGTGGTCCATACCTTATCGTCAGCGAAAGTAACACTTCAGAGGAAAAATGTAATTTGTGGGAGAGTTTCATACCTTGTGATTCAAGTGGCCAGATTTCATAAAGGTCTCAGAATAACTTTGCAAAGGCCACTCTGTGTGCACTTTAAAACGCATTCCACCAAGGCCCGCACGCCATAGCCTGCAGGCAGAAAGAAGTGTTGCGGTGTGGGTAGAAAAACGTTGACCTTCTGTCCACGTTCCAGCAGGCCATCCATTTTGGCCTCCGTCCGAAAATACATTGGCATAATCTTGTTGTTCCTCTGCTCCTTCCTCCTCCTCTTCCTCCTCAGGACAACTCGGATCTCATGCTCTCCCACACCAGCCGACCATTGAAACCCCACCCCCAGGACCCCTTCGGCATGGGCCAGCAGATGGGCGAGGGCTGCCTCAGCGTAACGGTGAGTGGGACTTGACCTCCTCTTTTCAAGTCGTACCAGCAAACACGTATGCACATGCAGAGGCCCCCTCCCCCCCAAATCAAACTTGTCTTCGTATGAGGCGCGGGGGCTCTTGATGGCTCCACCGGCGGGGCGGGGTGGTGGGGCGGGTGGTGTTGAACATCAAGGGATGCGTGTGCAGCTAATCTAAGACGATGGCGTTTAATATTAATAAGCACTTGGGATTGAAATTGGCTCTTGTGTATGTTAATTAGTATCCATCTGGAGTGGACACATTGTCTAAATCTGTTGGAAGAGGGGGCCCGTGCCAAATGCTAATCTGCGCCTCAAAACAAACATACCTTAAAATTTGTTTTAATTAATTGCATAATTGTTGAAGCTGTTTAGACTTGATGGGGTGCTTCCAGTGCTGCTCAGAAGACGATACCGTCGAAAAACTTCAAAAGGAAAGCTATGAGTGGTATGCACACAGAGATAAATAAACCGAAGAGCTCTGGGTTTGGAGTACAGAATCATTTGTTGCCAGCACAAAACTGCCCTTTGCGGAGCTTTTGCTTCCGCCAATGTTTCATTCATTAAAAATGCATTGATTTGCAACACCATGCATGTCAAAATAGTTGTGCTCTGTGCTGGAAACAAGATGATTCATTGCCTTTAACTAGTTGGTGATTTAAATTATGTATGACAAAGTAGCAAGAATATGAAAAAATGCTTGAAGCAATTTCATTTTTTTGGTTGACTCGGAAAACCTCCCTTTGGAGGGTTATTCCGGGCACGTCAACTGGGTAGGAGACACCTGCGGGCAGACCAGAACTCACTTGGAGGGATTACATATCTCGTCTGGCCTGGGAACGCCTCGGGACCCCCCAGGAGGAATAGAGAGTGTGGCCGAGGAGAAGCGAAGCCTGGGGGCCGTCTGCCTTAGCCGCTGCCCGCGACCCGGTCCTCGGAATAAGCCGGCTGAAAAATGGAATGGATGTGGATTGGATGGATTTTTTTGTGACTGCATTGGTCTGAATTTCAGATCATACCAATCAATTTTTCTTGTTGGGTGTTTTTTCTCGTAAAGCCTACAGGTGTCAAGCCAAACCCCTGCTTCACTACCGCGCAGCCGTTAATGAAAGCTTGCTGAAGTGAACGGCCTGCAGATGAAAACTGTGGTATCGTCTCTGCCTGCACCACCATGTAATGAGGGCCACATGGGAGAGAGACTCTCCGGATCCCGCGGCCTCGCGGTTGAAATTAGAAGCAACCTGCTGCCTGCTGCTGGCCATCCGGAGTGATTTACATTCACATTAGGGAGCTGAACACAGGCCACAAGCAGGACAGGTGTCGGTGGCAACTGGGCACAGTCGTTTAGTTGGCGCGGGAATAAAGTGGTGGAAATGGAGCCCAGCTGCAGAGCAGCAGTGGCAGCAGCACTTGTGCACCGTGCAGTCTGCTACACTTATGCCGCTGCCTTTGTCACCACATAGTTTATGATGTTGTGTTTTCCGTCCCTCCGTCTCATTCATTAACATAAGACCACGTCCATCTCGCCACCGAGCTCCTCGGTCCCGACCCAGGCTATTACACCGCCATGGATCACCGGGTGTTCACACACGCAAAAAAACACCCAGATCCTACATTTAAAGAAAAAAATAATTTGAAAAAATTGTTTTTTTGTTTAATTTGACTGACAAGACTGATTGTATGGCGATTAAACAGTCATGATCAATAATGTTGTCGGGATGCTTGGCTGCTTCCTCTGCGGCCCTGCCCATCTTGTGCCTGCCTTTGTGCCTTCACGTGTTTCCCAGCTTTCCCCGTTCCCCCCCGACCTCCCTTATAGTTTCTGCTCCTGTTTTTATTTTCCAATGTCATATACTGGGGCGGGTGGACAGGAGGGCGTGGCCAGAGGTGAGGGGGGGTCCGGGAGTTATTGTCACGTTGTTTTTATCAGGTGGCGTAGCTGACGAGGCACGGGGAGCGTTGCCCTCCTCACTCCTCCACCTAGTGGATTACAACTCTCTTTGTTTAGCCAACAAGTTTGAACAGGATATTGGCTTAAGATCCAGGCCAAGTGTGAGTTTGAAATACAAACAGAGCAGCCTGCTGCGGCGGCGGCGGTGGTGGTGGTGGTGGTGGTGGTGGTGGTGCTGTGGTTACCGCCCCCCACGATCCTCTTCCCTCCTCTCTCTGTGGGGGTCGCCTTGGCTCACCTAAGACCCACATGGAGGTGCAGGGGACGTAGTGTGGGTGGGTGGGTGTGTGTGTGAGAGGCCGTGAGCTGCTGTAATGTCTTCCATGCCGCCCATGGGCAGTTGCACAGGTAGGTGTGGTCTTCTGCTCAAGAACAGACTTTGGTTAGTTTAGAGTTTCTGGAGGGTGCGTTGAGTTCACCCTGCAGGAGCACTGCTGTAGTGATGTTTTCTGATCCTTTATTGAATGTATTGTATTTCTATTCCTCTAATAACTAGTAAACACATCACCACCAATCACATATAGAATAGAATAGAACTTTATTAATCCCGAAGGAAATTCTTATGCCAGGTTGCATAGCGATACAGTACAATAAAACAAGGAAAACAACAGAATGAAAAAGGGAGCAGTTGAAGGTTGAAGGTGCAGGGGATGGGAGGCGTTGTCCATAATACTGAGTAGTTTATTCAGCATCCTCCTCTCCGAGACCTCCACCAAAGACTCCAATTCCACTCCCAGGACAGAACCCGCTTTCCTGATGAGCTTATTGAGTCTGTTGGCGTCGGCTACCTTCATCCTGCTGCCCCAGCACACAACAGCATAGAAGATGACGCTGGCAACCACAGAGTGATAGAACATGTGATAGAGCATGGTTTTGTCTCCGTAGGAAATACAGGCGACTCTGACCTTTCTTATACAGGGCCTCTGTGTTTTTAGACCAGTCCAATTTATTGTCTGTGAACACCCAGGTACTTATATTCCTCGACAGTGTCCACCTCGGTCCCCCTGATGCTGACCGGTTTCAGGTGAGTCGGTTGCTTCCTGAAATCCACCACCAACTCCTTTGTCTTAAGAGATGTTGCAGGTGGTTTAGTCCACACCACTCCACAAAACTGTCCACCACACTCCTGTACTCGGACTCCTGCCCCTTCCTGATACAGCCCACAATGGCAGAGTCATCCGAAAACTTCTGCAGGTGGCAGGACTGTGAGCTGTATCGGAAGTCTGAGGTGTAGAGTGTGAACAGGAAGGGAGACAGGACTGTGCCCTGAGGTGCTCCCGTGTTGCTCACTATGGTGTCCGACATGTTGCTCTGCAGCCTCACATACTGTGGCCGACCTGTGAGGTAGTTAGTAATCCAGGCCACTAGTGGAGCGTCCACCTGCATGTCCAGTAGCTTAGTCCCAAGCAGGGCAGGCTTAATGGTGTTAAAAGCGCTAGAGAAGTCAAAGAATGTGACTCTCACAACGCTGCCTGCCTCCTCCAGTTGAGAATAAGCCCTGTGCAGCAGGTAGATGATGGCGTCTTCCACTCCAATACAGGGCTGGTAGGCGAACTCACCCACCATTAAATCAGTCTGCATTGCCAGACAGGCAGCAAACCGCAGACACCCACTCAGTGGCTGAGAGTGGGCACTGCAGGCGGGTGGGGGCCCTGGGAGGGGGGGTGGGGAGGTTGGCTCGTTGGCACCTGTCAGGATGTTCAGTGGGTTGTGTGGTTTCACGCCCCCCCCCACCCCCACCCTAACCCCAACCCCCGCATCCTACCAGGGATTGCAGCTATGTGTCAGGGCAGGTCTGACTAGAAACCACGCTCTTGCGGAGCTGCTCCCTTAAAATCTGACTTTTTCATTTCTCTATTTATGTTTTCATTCTTGAGTGTGTGTGTGTGGGTGGGTTTTTTTCCTTTCTTTTCTTTTTTCACCGGGGCAGTTATGCCGAGGAGGGCCGGCGTCGGCTATTGTTCTGCGGGCAAACCGCGGTGCCCGCAGGTGTTTGTATTGTATACAGCGCGCTACGCCCAGAAGGCGGTTGTGGCCTGGAACGCCAGCCAGCTATTTTTTCCATCCCCGTTGCCCCAGATCTGTCCCCTCGGCGGTCCACTTACGTCTCTCTGTGTGTGACCGGACCGGCCTCCGCCTCTCCTTAGCGGGGAGGGGATGAAGTGATGCCGACCTGGCGGTGGTTGCTGCTGCTGCTGCTGCTGCTGCTGCATGGTCCCGCCTGCCCCTATTAGGTTGCGCATGCAGTTTCACCCAAACAGACACACACACATACACACACCCTAAAACCAAGTGAGAATGGATGGGGACTTGAATGACCCTCACAGAGCCAGATAGAGAGTTGGTGGGGGGGGGGGGGGGTATTTATCTACTAGCCATCCACTGTAGCGGTCCGCACCACCAGAGCCAGGTCCCAGCTAGACTGAAGATGAAGCAGAGGGGCTGATGGGGAGGGGAAGTGAGAGAAAGACCTTCTTTGTGGCATGGGAAAACAATGGCCTTCTCTTTGGACTTTTATTCCCAGACCCCCCCCCCCCCCACCCTCAACACCCCCCCCCCCACCTCCTTACTCGCTCATTTCCCTCGTTCTCTGCCGTGGCCCCGTCCCCGGGGAACTCTGTGACGCCATGATGCCGGAAGAAGAAGTTTAATTTGCGCACAGTGTTCATTTCCAGTGGGCTTCGAATAATTCTCTGCTCTTTTGTGTCCTGCCCCCCCCCCCCCCCTCTGTGTCTGTCTGTCTGTCTGTCTGGACTGCAGCAAGCGTGAACGAGGCGGAGGTGGACGGCACTGGAGATGGTGAGTGGCAAACTCCCCCAGAATGAGTTAAATTAGAATCTCTCTCTCTCTCTCTCTCTCTCTCTCTCTCTCTCTTCTCTCTCTCTCTCTCTCTCTCTCTCTCTCTCTCTCTCTCTCTCTCTCTCTCTCCCCGCCTATATATACACACACTCTGTCGCTGTCTGCTACTCTCATTATGACCCTTTCTGCTGGGCCTGTGTGGTTGATAGGTGTGTGTGTGTTCCCCCCTGTCTGCAGTGTTCTCCTTCCCCGCCCTGTCTAATGAGGACGGTCTGCTCGGCGTCAGCAAGCCCCTGCCAAAGCAGCTGTGGGAGGCCAAGGTGGAGACCACCAGGCGGAGGCTGCTCCGTGCCTCACACACACACACACACACACACACACGCCCGCCCCCGTGCTGCAGGGCTTTAGCACTCCTCCTCCTGTCTTAAAAGGGGTTAACTGCAGAGCGTGCCACAATGGGCTGAGGCCACTGATGAGTGCTAATTGCCCTCAATAAGATTCCTTTGTTTACCCTGAGCCTCAGGGCCGCCAACAGCAGCCAGTAAAATGAGCCACTTTGGGTAGCAAATGGTGAATGGGGGTTTGGCTTATTGCCGAGGTTGGGCTTGTTATGGTTGCATGGGGGGCGAAATTAAGTTAATTTGTAGCACACCTTATACACTAATACTGATGACTAAATACTTTTTAAAATAACATCAAGTAAATGAAAAAAAAAGTTAATTAACTAAATTCTACAAAAAAGAATGTACTTTATTATATGATATATTTAGTTTTATTATATATACTTATATTATATTTTTTATGATACTTAATGTAACATGCAATTATTGCTCATATCCAGCAAAGTAACATTTCCCTCCATGTTGAACTTTGTTTCCTAGGTCCAGTCCCTGGCTTCTCGACCCAAGTCCTGTGAAGTGCCTGGCATCAAGTAGGTCTTAGCGGGAGATACGGCAGTGTTTGTATTTCAATGTAAGCCGGTGCACTGGGTACTGGGCAGTCCTTGAGGCAGCCGTGTCAGAGCCCAGGCAGTGGGGGCGTGCCTTCAGCGGAGGCACACCCTATTTTAAGTCAATGGACTTAAAATAGGGTGCAGGTGATCTCTCCGTGCCATTCTGGTGACACGTACAAACTGGTAGCCACTACAACAACAACGCTGCCCTATAAATGATCCCACATTCCACGCGGCTTGTTGTCATTGTTGTTGTTGTGTGTGTGCTCCACCTTCTCTCTAAATATCCGTCCAGTGGCACCGCAGCCCCCCCCCCCTTGTTAGGAACCACATGTGCTACACAGCTGTACTTGTGTGTGATTTCTGACAAAAAACAGAAGAAGAGAGGACCAAATCTCTGCTAAGAGGCTTATCATGATCACTCTCTCTGTGTGGCGTGTGGTGTAAACGAGAAACAAACAGAGGGAGGGATTATAAAAATTGAAATTAGAGGAGATTGCGTTCATGGAAGGACACGGGCAGTGCCAGCCAGGCCCCGCCTCTTGCCTCAGTGTGTCTCCCGACAGACGGACAACCACAAGTTGTTGTATTTTTTGTGTTTTTTTGTGTTTGTTTTTTGCGTGAGGTGGCAAACATTAACATGTGTGTGTGTGCGTGCGAGCATGTGCGCGCGTGTGTGTGCGCGGGATAGACAATAAATTGGACTGGTCTAAAAACACAGAGGCCCTGTATAAGAAAGGTCAGAGTCGCCTGTATTTCCTACGGAGACAAAACCATGCTCTATCACATGTTCTATCACTCTGTGGTTGCCAGCGTCATCTTCTATGCTGTTGTGTGCTGGGGCAGCAGGATGAAGGTAGCCGACGCCAACAGACTCAATAAGCTCATCAGGAAAGCGGGTTCTGTCCTGGGAGTGGAATTGGAGTCTTTGGTGGAGGTCTCGGAGAGGAGGATGCTGAATAAACTACTCAGTATTATGGACAACGCCTCCCATCCCCTGCACCTTCAACCTTCAACTGCTCCCTTTTTCATTCTGTTGTTTTCCTTGTTTTATTGTACTGTATCGCTATGCAACCTGGCATAAGAATTTCCTTCGGGATTAATAAAGTTCTATTCTATTCTATATGTGATTGGTGGTGATGTGTTTACTAGTTATTAGAGGAATAGAAATACAATACATTCAATAAAGGATCAGAAAACATCACTACAGCAGTGCTCCTGCAGGGTGAACTCAACGCACCCCTCCAGAAACTCTAAACTAACCAAAAGTCTGTTCTTGAGCAGAAGACCACACCTACCTGTGCAACTGCCCATGGGCGGCATGGAAGACATACAGCAGCTCACGGCCTCTCACACACACACCCACCCACCCCACCACTACGTCCCCTGCACCTCCATGTGGGGTCTTAGGTGAGCAGCAAGGCGACCCCACAGAGAGAGGAGGGAAGAGGATCGTGGGGGCGGTAACCACAGCACCACCACCACCACACACCACCACCACCGCCGCCGCCGCCGCAGCAGGCTGCTCTGTTTGTATTTCAAACTCACACTTGGCCTGGATCTTAAGCCAATATCCTGTTCAAACTTGTTGGCTAAACAAAGAGAGTTGTAATCCACTAGGTGGAGGAGTGAGGAGGGCAACGCTCCCCGTGCCTCGTCAGCTACGCCACCTGATAAAAACAACGTGACAATAACTCCCGGACCCCCCCTCACCTCTGGCCACGCCCTCCTGTCCACCCGCCCCAGTATATGACATTGGAAAATAAAAACAGGAGCAGAAACTATAAGGGAGGTCGGGGGGGAACGGGGAAAGCTGGGAAACACGTGAAGGCACAAAGGCAGGCACAAGATGGGCAGGGCCGCAGAGGAAGCAGCCAAGCATCCCGACAACATTATTGATCATGACTGTTTAATCGCCATCAATCAGTCTTGTCAGGCAATTAAACAAAAAAACATTTTTCAAATGTATTTTTTCTTTAAATGTAGGATCTGGGTGTTTTTTTGGTGTGTTGACACACCCGGTGATCCATGGCGGTGTAATAGCCTGGTCGGGGCCGAGGAGCCGGTGCGAGATGGACTGTGGTCTCTAGTTAATGAATGACGGAGGGACGGAGAAACACAAACACTCATAAACTATTGTGGTGGACAAGGCAGCGGGCATAAGTGTAGCAGACTGCAGCGGTGCCACAGTGCTGCTGCCACTGCTGCTGCAGCTGGGCTCATTCTCCACCACTTATTCCCCGCCACTGAAACACTGTTGCCCGGTTGCCACCCGACACCTGTCCTCTGTGGCCTGTGTTCAGCTCCTATGTGAATGTAAATCACTCCGGATGCCAGCAGCAGCAGCAGGTTGCTTCTATTTCAACCGCAGGCCTCGGGAGTCCCGGAGAGTCTCTCTCCCATGGCCCTCATTACATGGTGGTGCAGGCAGAGACGATACCACAGTTCATCTGCAGGGCCGTGTGCACTTCAGCACTTCATTAAGGCTCCGGTAGTGAAGCAGGGGTTTGGCTTGACACCTTAGCTTTATCGAGAAAAACACCCAACAAGAAAAATTGATTGGTATTGATCTGAAATTCAGACCAATGCAGTCACAAAAAAATCCATCCATCCATCCATCCATTTTCGGCCGCTTATCCGGGGCCGGGTCGCGGTGGCAGCCGGCTAAGCAGGGCCCCCCAGGCTTCCTTCTCCTCAGCCACACTCTCTAGTTCCTCCTGGGGGGGTCCCGAGGCGTTCCCAGGCCAGACGAGATATGTAATCCCTCCAGTGAGTTCTGGGTCTGCCCCGGGGTCTCCTCCCAGTTGGACGTGCCCGGAAAACCTCCAAAGGGAGGTTTTCCGAGTCACAAAAAAATGAAATTGCTTTCAAATCATTTTCATATTCTTCTACTTTGTTACATAATTTAAACCCACTAGTTAAAGCCAATAAGATCATCTTGTTTCACCAAGCACACTATTTGACATGCATGTGTTGCAATCATGCATTTTTAATGAATGAATACATTGCGGAAGCAAAGCTCCCAAAGGGGCAGTTTGTGCTGCAACAAATGATTCTGTACTCCAAACCCAGAGCTCTCGGGTTTTATTTATCTCTGTGTGCATACCACTCATGCTTTCCTTTTGAGTTTTTCGAGGTATCGTCTGTCTGAGCACGCACTGAAGCACCCACTCAAGTCTAAACAGCTCAAAATATGCAATTAATTAAAACAATTTTAAGGGTATGTTTGTTTTTGAGGCCAATTAGCATTTGGCACGGCCCCTCTCCACAGATAGACGAATGTGTCCACTCCAGATGAATACTAATTAACATACACAAGAGCAATTTCCATCCCAAGTGCTTATTATATTAAAGCCATCAGTCTTAGATTGAACTGCACTCCCTCCCTTGATGTTCAACCACCCCGCCCCCCCACCCCGCCCCGCCGGTGGAGCCTCAAGAGCCCCCCGCCTCAACGAAGACAAGGTTTGATTTGGGGGGGGAGGGGGGCCTCTGCATGTGCATACGTGTTGCTGGTACGACTTGAAAAGAGGAGGTCCAAGTCCCACTCACCGTTACGCTGAGGCAGCCCTCGGCCCATCTGCTGGCCCATGCCGAAGGGGTCCTGGGGGTTGGGGTTCATGGCGCTGGTGTGGAGAGCAGAGTCCGAGTTGGTCCTGAGGAGGAAGAGGAGGAGGAGGAGCAGGAGGAACAACAAGATTATGCAATGTATTTTCGGACGGAGGCCAAATGGATGGCTCTGGGACGTGGACAGAAGGTCAACGTTTTCTACCCACACGCAACACTTCTTCTGCCTGCAGGCTGCGTCGGGCTTGGTGAATGCGTTTTAAAGTGCACACAGAGTGCCTTTACAAAGTATTCTGAAGACCTTTTGAAATCTAGCCACTGAATGCACAAGTATGAAACTCTCCCACAAATACATTTTTCCTGAAGTGTTACCTTTTGCTGCGATAAGGTATGGACCAACATGGACTCAGCTGTATCAAATAATAATGAATCTCATAAATAATAGAACCACAGGTCTTTACAATCTTCTTTCCAGGGGGTTGGAATAAATTCTGATTATGTTGTTTGTCATCAATCAATAGTTTGACAGGCTAATTGCCGACATTGTGAATATAAACAAAATGTCTTATACTACTGAATATTTTCCGCAACTAATAATGTGGAATACGTGCAGTCTTTTCCTTCTTGATTTGAACAGAACATTGTTTCCTAAAATGCATGAGGGCAAAGGGTTAATTTTTGCCACCAGCTCAAATTTTTGCACAATAAAAATAAAAGTAACAGAACGACCAAACATTTTTTCTTTTTGTTGGCAATAGCCAAAGCTATCATGCTATTTAAAAACTGCTAGATTTGTGTTAACAAGTGAAATGTCATGACAATTAACCCCTTGAACAAAATTACACATGGTTTCAATAAAGCCCTGGAGAATCTCGGCCTCCGGAACACACTCAGGATTTCTCTAGGGCACTCCATTAAGGCTCCAGAGCTTCAGGTATGCTTAAATGAAGCCCTCTCCAAATGTCCATGTGCTGCACATACTGTTCAGTTATAACAGCACTGAGACCTGAGCAGAGCTGCATGCAAGGGAACATTTATTATTTTCTTCTGCTACTTGGTACCAGCGGGTGTTTCACTAATATGTTTGCTTGAAATAATGTTAACAGAGTTAACCTCAGAGAGACCTAAAAAAAATACAAGATTAATACAAAGGCCCTCATAGCTTCTTATTCAGCTTGCATTGAGAGTTAAATATTTCCCAAGTGGCTGCGATTATTTAACAGATCTATTGCAGAGGAACCACTGATTAACAAACTTGTACAAGGAATCTCGTATGAGAAGCATGTCAATTCTGAAAGATAGGAACTTGAAAAGGATGAAGTAGGCTGAAGGAGGCTGAAAGATAACGTGGATGTGGCAGAGGAGCCTTGGCGTTAGGTGTGAAGGCGCAGCTGCTGTGATGGGGGGGGGGGGTCTTGCATCCTAGAGCCGGGTTAGTCAGAAGGAAACTATTGATTAGCACTGAGGAAGAAAGGTGACAGATTTCAGTGAAACAGCAGACCAATCAAAGCCTTCCGTTCTCTGTGACCCCCTTCTTTCACCGCACCATGAGACATAGAAGATGTTAAGAATAGGAGGGAGATTTACAAGAGGATATAAAAACAGGAAATTATATAGAAAATGAGAGATTGCAAAGGAGAGAGGAAAAACAATTTTTTTGGCTGGCAGTGGCTGTGTGAAGGAGAGATCGAGCGCAACAAGCGGGAGATAAAAGATGAAGGAGGAGATGAAAGGCCATAGGTCACCTGTTGAGTTGTGATATTAATCTAAACTCAGGACGCTTTTCCTCAGTCCATGTCTGCTGTTCCCTTCAAAAACACAGGAGGAGAGAGAGACACACAGACACAGACAGAGAGAAAGACGAAAAGAAGGACAGACACATTTCGTGAGTGAGAGACGGATGCTGAGGGACGGGATTCTTCTCAGTGTCACAAAGTTCACGAGGAGGACAAAACAGCTTAGCGAGGGGCAGGCGTGTGTGCGCGTGTGTGTGTGTGTGTGTGTGTCCACCCCCTGGTAATATCCCCTGGAAAAAAGTCAAACCTCACAACATTTTTTTAAAGGAACAAAAAGAGAAACCAAAATACACCCCCCCCCGCCAGAAAATGACAAAGCATATTATATATATATATATATATATATATATATATATATGAAAAGAGCCCAAGAGGACCATAAGGAGCATGAAGAGTCAGGATGTGTGCAGCAGGGGACCCTTTAGAACCACATCACTTGAGAGTCCATTACAAGCTGTCCTCCCATATGTAGTGGGAGGTTGGGCAGTGTAGGGGGTAGGGGGTGGGCAGTGTAGGGGGTGGGCAGTATGAGGGGGGAGTGGGTGGGCAGTTATGAGGGGGGAGGGGGTTGGGCAGTATGAGGGGTAGGGTGGTGGGCAGTATGAGGTGAAAAGGGGGGGGGGGGGGGTTTGGATAATTGTGCAACACAGCCCCGTTCTCCAGGGAAATTGCGGGTAGCGAGGAGAGCATCAGTAAACAACTGATGCGCTGAGAAAAAAAAGAAGAAAAAAAAAAGAGCCCAAATATCAACGGTGTTCAAATAGTGTCCGGGTAGATTTCTCTGTTCCATGCTGTAAAAAAAGAAAAGGAAAAAAACGTAAAGACGAACGTAAAGTAAAGACGAAAAAAAGAGGCATTGACTGTTGCCGAGCCCCAGTGTAAAGGCATGTGATGCATGCAGACAACATGAGCTTGTTGCCTGGACAAAACCACGTGTTTATGTACAGAATTTGGCTCAGCACAATGAGTCTCCTCCAAACTTGAAGGGTTGTCGAATGGGCCACAAAGCTCCGGTCGCTGGGTAAGTTTGATGGTTGAGGTCATCTGTGGTGAAACCGTAGTGATAGATAAGGGAGAGCGAAAGGTGAGTGATCATACTCGATAAAAAGATACAAGAACAAATAAAGCATTATTACCGTAAAGCCATAAACGCCTTTCCTGAATTCTGCCCCATAAGGCAACATTGAGTAAACCATTTACACTTTTATATTATTTATCATGTGGCTTTGGACAACAAAGAGGAAGCAGTCGGAACAGTCAGCAGATGCTGAAAACCCAAACAGTCCCGTGACAAACGTAGATCCCTTACTTTGAAAGCAAGGTGTTCTCATTAGCGAACCCAGACACAGGGGAGAAATGATGGGCTCCAATGAAGAGTTGTATACGCCCATTAGCCCATTAGTGCACAGCTGTGAACCACTGTGGCGTCTGAAACATTGGCTTGTTTATTTAAGTGTGGAAATGAGTCCACTGGGCATGTGCGAGATGAAAACTGGAGAGTCACAACACTGAATCGTCCCCCTGAGGCAGCTCTTGAAGGCTCGCCTCTGCCGTCCCCCTCCAGAGAGCCTCTGATTTAGGATTGCTTCCCCTGGATGAGTGATTACAAAAAAACCCAGGGCTGGATAAGTGGGAGGAGCAGGACGTGGGACTTGGAACAAGTCTGCGACCCAGCTGGGTGACCTGGCCCAGCTGGACTCCTCGGGGACAGGTCCATGCTTCTAGCAGAGGTCTGAGCCCCACATACCCAGAAGCCAGGCCTGGACCGTACACACACCCGGGCCTTTCCCCAATGTATTTTAACCACTCCAACTCACAAAAACAGATAGCGTAATGCGATGGGAAACTACAGACCACCACAATGTGTGACACTGCAGGAAATCTTAATCTCGCTGGCACTCGTGCCAATTTTGGAGGTTAATTTACCAATTGAACGTACAGTGGGTACATTGCAACCTCTTGAATGACGGAACGATGGGAGGATGGGCAAGGACCATTCATTTCAGGCTTGCGGTTGGGACCGTTTCATATCTAATCTGGCCCGATTTGCATCCAGCTCCACAACAAAAAGCAAAGGCAAATAAGTGATTGAGCACACATATTGTACGCCAATGAAACCCATTACTTTATTTCCTTAGAGCTTGGATAGTAATGCAAAGGTAATGTCACGTCTCCCAGACAGCATCTAAGACATAGCAATCGGGGGGCAGACTACCACCCTGGCCAGACTACTGACCAGGGGAGAGGTTAGAGGCTATGTGAACAGCCCAGCTCCCCGACATTTCTGTCATGCCTGACAGTCCCAAAGCACCGAGCCGCCAGACTTCTGAGCATTCTGATCCCCCTCAACATCGGCAAGCTGGAGTCACAGGGATGGAATGAATCGATCAAACATTCACCACCAAAGGGGGCGGGGCGGGGCGGGAAAGAACACCACTATGGTAAAAAAAAGTGATGATTTATGCCTCTGAAAACCCCCCGCCAAACATTTATGGCTGTACTCCTCATAGTGCTTGAGAATAAGCTGGCGTGTGGAGAGCTCTACAGCATGGGTAGCTCCCGCCAAGCGCAGTGTATTGTAACCCTACACACAGAGAGGGTTAAAAAGGATTTGTGGCTCCTCTCCAGGGTCGAACTGGTGGTAATCCAGGGAAGATGTGGTCAGGGATATAAACACTTCCTGCTCCACTCTCCCGAGAGTTAAATACTTCAGGGAATTGGCCACTGCGGGGAGATGAGGGCTGGAGATGTTCCAGGAAAGAACATTCACTTTTCAGCAATCCCTACGCTGGCCTGGCAACTGAACAAGGAGTCCGCCCCCGCCCCCCCACTCTCCCCACAAACACACACAAAATGTATTTGGTGAACTCTACATGGCGTATTGACAGTTGATATACATCAGCCGGGGAGGAGTTACTTGACTTTCAATATAAAATGGTTTGTGTGAAACAAATGTCCCTTTCCCATTTTCTTTTGAGGCGTGGGAAGATGAGTTTTAATTCTCGGGACATTCGTCATTTCACAAATAAGCTTGAAGAAACGGCTGTAGTGCATGTCTGAAAAAAAACCCCACCACCATTTTCCTGATTACCCAGTCACATGGGCTTTCATTTCGTAGCCCTATATTTATTAAATGTTAATAGAACCCTGGGCTAAAGTGTAAACAAATATCCCCGCTAAAGAGATCCTCGGAGTGCTGCGAGACATTACACTGTGGTTAATGGATCCCTTTTATATTGCCTTTGGCTCGTGTCTGCACCAAGGCTCAGGCTGAAAAGCACGACATTTTACAATGTCTCACATTCAGACATTCATCCACACGACCCACAGCACAGGAACCAGCCATGCATGGCAACAGCCAGGGTGTTGGTGGGAGTAGCTGTGGTTAAGGTGCCTTGCTCAGGGACGACACCTTGACAGTTGGCCAGGGGGAGCCGAGGACAAAAGCAACCGACCGGCTCGACCTCTTCTACTTCTTTCTGCCTTTAGTTCATTTCCAGAAAAAACTATACAAACAATACATTTGTTATTATCTAATCGGTTTTTCGGGTTTTGTAATAACAATGTTTGACCATTCAAAAACCCCAACAAATACAGATAAAAAATATATATGTAGACTCCAGGAAGAACGGTAGATCCGACAAAGAATCCGGCAACTCATCCAAGTCAAAATAACAAAAACCAAACAAAAATAAACTGTCCTGCTCTGCAACAGAGGGCGGACTTGGCCGACGGTGCACCGTGGGTGCAGGGGTTCAAGCCAGGACCGAGTGGGGGGAGCTGTACATGCCAGGAAGAGACAGCAGTGTGCCAAAGCACCACCGCTGAGGGGGGGGGGGGGGGGAGCGTATCCTTTAACATACTGGGATGACAAGCTGCTGCCGAAGGAGAGACTTGGCCATGCCATGGCATGACATAACTGATGGCAGCCATACCAGGGATAAAGATGATGATGAGGGCAGGAGAGATCACAGATTGCAAATCAAGATATCAAATCAAGATATCCGGTAAAGTAACGATTTAATCTGTGAATGTTGGATTGGTAGTGGTAAAAAAAAAAAGAAATAAAGTGAAAACAAATTAACCTAAAACATTCAGCATGGATGGTTTTGATGAAAAACCATTAGCCATTATTTCGCACAGCCTGTTATAAAAACAGATTAATTTCTGAGTTATAATGGTTCAAATATTCATATTGTAATATCTGTGGGGAAGAAAGAATGGAATAAACCTCGTTATCACCTCATAATACAGATTGACTTTGTATCGAAGGCAGCATAGATCATTCGCTTTTCAAAAATGTCCTAACATATCAATTTTTAAAAGTTGGTTACAAAACAGGTTACCAACAGGTGACCAGCTAGCGCATTCAACGACTTCCAAAAGAATAATTAAACATACAGTTTGCGCCATTCTTTCCACACGCGGCAGCCATGCAGAAACACACCCACGCTGAGAGCCCTGATGTCTGTTGGCTCCGTCAGGTTTTGTCAGCAAACCTGTTCCATTATTGACAACAATGCCAGAAGGGCGTGGCCCTCCTTCACACCACCGCCATAGCCCTGTGTGCCCAACACGGCGGCGGGATCTGGACTGTACAGCATGCTCTGCATACGTCCCAGAACACAAGACACAGTGCAGGGGCACAGAGGACGGCCTGAGCAACCATTACACACACACACACACACACACACACACACACACACACACACACACACACACACACACACACACACACACACACACACACACACACACACACACACACACACACACACACACACACACACACACACACACACACACACACACACACACACACACGGCGAGGAGGGGGGAGGGGTTTTGCCAGCTCTTTTATTGCAGAGCTGTAATTCACTCCCCCTGTAAACACTAGGGCAAAAAAAAGAGAAAGAAGCCATCCAGTAATTACAACGACTGCTCTGGGTAGGTGCAGCCAGACAGTTGCAGTGGAAAAAGGGGATGTTGGCCAACAATATGTATTCAGTGACGAGAGTATTATCGGCGTTTGGCAAGTCATCAGGGCACAATTCTGTGATCGTGATGCTGCGAAGAAACAAGAAAAAAAAAATAATAAAGAATAGGGACAGATCGATGATGACGACGACGGCGACGACATCAACAACAACAACAACAACACAGTGGCTCCCGGGCATGAAATTTACACTGAAAGGCAATCTGTCAAACAGCTTTTGTTGTATGCCTAAACAGCGACAACAGAGCACCTTCATCAGGGACGACAGCAGAGCACATCTCAAACCAAAACGTGACGCTTCGGCTTTGGACATGGTCACACCGAAGACATTCAGTGTCAGATGGGCAGTAGCCATACATCTCTCACCGGGTTGGGTGTCTCACCGTGACGGATGCACACCTGCACAGTAGTAACATGTGGGCATGGAGGAGAGAAACCTGAAAAGAGGCAACTAAACAGGCAACCGGCAACAAGCAGCAATGGTTACAGTTGCTCCCCGGGGCTCGTTCCAGGCTCCACTCACCTTCTCCAGTTGTTGTCCGGAGGTGGGGACAGGTATGCCGTGGCGTACGGAGAGATCTCCATGTGGTCTTGGGTTAAAGAAAAACACACTGTACAGTAAACTGCATCGCATTCACCTGATAAATCGCTAGTGCAGTTATTATTAACATCGTCAACATTATCAGGCGGCAATACATGGAACTAGCAGGAAGATAGGCAGCAAGAGAGAGAGACAGAGACCAAGGGAGAATTAAAGTGAATGAGTGACATAAAATGAGTGAAACAAAAATCTCAATGCGGTTTTGCATCAGAGAATGGAGGCCTTAGAAAATGGGTCTGTCGTAAAAGGTCTACAGGCTACAGTGTTGAAGAGAGAGAGAGAGAGAGAAATGTATTATTTATGCGTGTCAGCGGATGTTCTCATTTAAAACTGCGATTGGATGGCAAGTGTGAATAATAGCGTGAATAATATAGCAGCTTTGTTGAAGGAGCCACTGGAACAATGAGCACATTATGCTTTCTGCATGGAATGCCTGCGCAGAGTTCCTGAGATTGTCTCTGGAAGGGCAGGACTTGCAGCCAGAGAGCAGTGCTGTGCCTCACTGCAGTCTTTAAGTTGTCGTGTTCGAGGGCCAAGCTCCTCTGGGCCTCCGTCTTGGCCGGTGGATCAATATAAACAATAGAAAATACATTCAAATCAGTTCAGACCGCTCACTATCCACTTCCCACCGAGAGAGAAATGTAGACTGACAGAGCTGGAAGTGTCTGGCGGGTTTTTATACGCGCGCCAGGGCGAAACAATCCCGTCCGACAGGTAATATCGCAGGGTAACGCATTCTTACACAACGAGGACTGCAGATCAATCCACTTAGACAGAAAGCAGTAGAAAAAAAAAAGAGACATGTAAGAGACATGTTTGTGAGAAGTTCAATAGACCAAGATGACTTTCATTTGGCCCAACAAAGGAAGGCCAAATAACGTCTTAAAAACAAAACCAAACAAAAACAGCAGTGTTCTATTTAAACCATTTATATATACATAACGACTCCCCCTGTACATATTGGAGTCTGTATGTACATATTGAGGTCTTCGGGCCAAAAGAAGACACACTAGGTCTGTTTTAAGACTCGCCTCGAGACTTTCCAGTTCATGTTTTTCCATTCATTCAGACAGAATCTTCTGTCTGTCCATAGCCACATATCCTGCTCCGGATATCCTTCCTACCGTCCTCCCATGTTGCTTACATTTGAGAATGTGTTAGACATCTCCCCCCCCCCCCCCCCCCCGGCTCACTTTTTCAAGGTCAAATCCTTTTTGGAGGCACGACCAGGGATTGGGGTTCATTGGGGTTTTCTGTGCGACACACCAGAGCGCCGTCTCAGTGAGCGCATGCACTGAAACAACTACTAGCTCGCTCAGAAGTATCATATTCCACAACTATGCAAACAAACAGCACAGCCATGTAGTAGGCTAATTAGCGTCATTCTAGTGACAATGTCAGCTAGCTGTTGTCCTCCTAATAACCACGAAGCGGTGGCCGGCTGACACTGAGCCGTCAGGGTGGGCTGTTCTCGACGCCGTGGCGGAGTGACAAAGGCTACGCGTGACAAAACAGGAGGCAACATTGCGTCACTCGGACACGCGGCCCGGGCTGCGCAGCACAATGAGAATTCCATGAGCATGAGAGGCGGGCACAGATACAGGCGTGCTTCTTCTTCTTCCGTGGGTCCTGACAGCATATTGGATGATTGAGGCGGCCCCCACAACAGAGATTTGTACGCGAGCTCCACAACCACACGCCACTACCAGAACATGAGACCAGCAAGGAACTTAGCCAGCGGCCAAGAAGAAGATGTTATATTCAGCCTCATTGTAAAGTTTGAAATTCAGACAATGAGGCCACAACTACACAATGAAATGTTTAATACACCATTCTTGGACTAACTATTACTGATGGGTTAGGAAGTACTAGCTTATTAAAGGTGCTATATTATATATATATATATATATATAATATTGACACCAAGCATTTAAAATAAGTACTGCAGTCCAAATTCACGTAATTGGAGGGATTGGTCTCTGCTCACCCCCTCGTCAGAGTCAAAGCTCACACGTTTTGCCAGGTTGAGGACACGGAACTAATGTGAGCTCAAGGCGAGCCAACGCCATACTTCATATCTGCCAACCCAGGGTGTCAAAATGGTCAGTGGGCAGAGTCAACTCTGAGGATAGTCACAGACCAAAACAAAAACAGACCTTCTGACTAGGGGTCGACCGATATGGTTTTTTCTCGGCCGACACCGATACCGATTATTAGTAATTAGGGGTCGATAATCGGATCTGATATTCAGAATTTTTCAGATTATTGGAATCGTTATTTTGTATGATCTGATTGCGATTAAATGAAAAAAAAATAAAAAATGCTCTCCTTGCGGCAAAATGTACTCCTTGCAGGCGGCTCTGATGCAGTCGCCTCTCTCTGGCTCAATGTCCCGCCGGCAGCATTATTGGATTGGCTATATATCACGGGTAAAAAAATCGGTGTCGAGCCAAAACACTGCAGACTGATTGGCGACCTCTTTCCCACGTGTCCCCCACAAATACGGAGTACAGATTGGCTATTTTTTTATTTCATACAAAATAACGATTCCAATAATCGGAAAAATGATGAATATCGGATCCGATTATCGGCCAGGCCCTGTTTCAAGAAGCTGGATTTTCCAGTTAACCAGATACAGTATGTTAAGTCAGAATTCAGGGAATGGCAGAATTTTCTGTTTTCAGATATCAACCTTAGACTAATCTCAGTTCAGTTACCATGGCGACTCAAGCTGTAAGACAAGCCTGGAGCTAACTGCTACATAGCAGTTATTGTATATTAATTGTCACAAGCATTTTGAATAAAGTGGCATTGAAGTAATCTTGAGGTCTCAGAAAAAGGGGATCGTTAATTTCTAGATATGTATAAAGTGAAAGATAAAAGATACAACATTACACCTAGACTAAAAATAAACTAAAATAATGCCAGCAGAATTTGCTACCAGTTATGGCTACAACTAAATGTAAAGAAAATGACATTGGTCAGACAGTGACACAATAACCAAAGGTAGGCAAGTTTCCGTTGTGTTTTTCGGAAGACCAGCTGTCTAGTTTGGCCAGATTAAAATGGTAGAACAACCAAGAACACAAGCCTCCACTGTGAGGGACATATGCTGCCCACTGAAGAGAACCAAAACACAGCGAGCGTGAGCCTGCGAGGTAGCCTGGCAGCCCAACAGCCGTGTGCACGCTCTCCCTCATCTCACTCTGAGACTATATGCTGCCCTGGCTGTTTTGTGTTTCTCTAAAAACAACTACTTTGTCGACAGACAGGTGCACCGTGTTTTCCCAAGACAGAAAGCCAGTTTCACTTAGAGCACACAAGCAAGCACAGAGAGCGAAAGAGAGAGAGAGAGAGAGAGAGACTAATAATACGTTAACAGTCCTCCTCTGCTGAGAACTCAAGGTTTGTCTATTTCGGCGGCTTTGGATTGGGACCAAATGGATTTGTGTCTAGCTCTCTGAGGACAAACAAGACGCAAAGTTTGACTGTAATTTGAGTAAGGCTCCCTTGCAGCCAGCCTTAGATTAGGCCACATCCTTGCCCTTTCATTCATATGCAGGAGAAAGCCCTGAGTTATGCAAACGATCTGCGCTCCGACAACAAAATAGAAATTAAAGTTAGCAAAAACGGATGCTCTTGAAGCTCATGCTGCAGAAGAACACTACGATGTGCCCGCCTGCACTCACATACCCAAAATACAGCGCTACTGATTTTCTTTATAGGCTCCTAACAAAAGCCGACTTCCATAGGAAATCCCCTCTGCCAAAATAATTAAGCCCCACTCCCTCCTCCTTCTCTTCCACCCCCCCCCCCCAACACACACGCACGCACGCACACACGCACGCACGCACACACGCACACACACGCACGCGTACACTTTTGAAACAAACTTTGCCGGCTCAAAGGTGGGCTGCACCTCTGCAGAATACAAAAAAGCCTCCATTGGTGATCGGTGGAGTTGTAACTTCTTCAACAGTAAGGTTAAAATGTTTTGGATCGGTGCCGTGTGGCACAGTGGGAACCATTTGACCAACATGCTGGACTACCAGCTACAAGTTAGAAACAATAGACCACCGTGTCCCATTGCCTACTACTACACATTTAATGTGTAGTAGTAGGCAGTCTAGACTAATTTAGTCTAGACTGTGTGTTACAACATAGTGCCAGGCTCTCACCCAAAGCTAGTAACGGGAGAAGCACACTCTTCGTTCTTCTCATGAAGCCAAATCTGGCCTCTCAGGATAAAACAATCAGATGATCAAGCGTGAAATATTTATAAATATGTATGTTTCAAACTGTCAACCAACGTTTTAAACCTGGTGACCTTATGGTGCGCGATACCAAACGGGATACACGACTAAAAACAAGAAAACATTAAATTAAGTATTGTACATGTATAATACTGCACAGCTACCAGATGCTCTTGCCGCTTCACATAGCAAAACAATAGTTTCAGTCTGCAGACAGATTCTTACACCGATTTAGAATCATTGTAAGAATCTCAACATCTCAATTGCTCTGACACTGGGGGGAGGCTGATGATGGACAAAACTCAAACCGTCAATATATGCATTTTCACACCATTGTATTGCAGAATCCACAATGTCAGTTTTCCACTTGCTACATGGGCTTCAAAGAGCAGGCCTCACCACTTCACACAGGATCAAACAAGAAGGCTTCCGTTGTTGAACACACACTGGTTCTTATTACTGCGCTGCCAGCCTTGTGCTCTACCCAAAGGCTGATACTGTGATTTCTCACGCCGCTGGATAGGGAAGAGGTACTGACCATACTTAAATAACAGATGCCTATGTAGTGGAGAGGGGAAGGGGACCAGCAGAGGCCAGGATACCTGTGTGCCTGCAGCATTTGACTAGGACTTTGTGACTCACACCCGCAACAGACAGCACTGGTGTAAATCACACCCATTTCTCCATGTAGAACAGTGGATTTTTCATTGCAAAATGGGACATGTATCCGCTGTTAACCACCATTATAGCATGTTACACATTGCTGTCAATGTATAACAATAAGTTCATAAATAGGCCTAACAACACAATAAACTGCACAATAGCTTGGCCCTTGCCCAGGGCCCAAACAGCTGCCCACACTGGTGAATATCACAGACACAGGTCGACTCGACCCGAGCATTAGCTCACCGACATCACAGCCCACTCTGCCATAGAAGATGATGCACCAATCTGATGACCAGAACAATATTGTACTCGTATATTGTACATTACTGTCGATGCCTTGATAACGCCCAAATGTCACGGTGTGCCTTTTTTTGTGATGCTGTGAATTGAGAAAGCCAGCCTGCCGTTGAGGCTGTGGAAAGGATATCTGCCGTCCATGCTTGTCGATGGGTCTGCGGTGTGGGGAGTTGATGCGGTTGCGTTCTCTGTGCACCCTCTCCACCAGTCCATGGTGACGAGTCCCTCTGACAGAGTCCAGCCCTGAAGGGAAGCCACCCTGGGGAGACAGCGGGCACAGGGGAACACCGTTTACACAGTGTGGCCAGCGGGGCTTTGGTGTGGCACATAGACTACCGGATGAACTGACTCATTATGTGTACATTAGTGGATCGCAGACTATCTTTACACACCTCAGTAACAATTGGCATTCAATTTGTACATGATGTGATCTGACATTCCTGAACTATGGCAAGAACTAGGAAATTATCATATATTATCATATAAAAAAAAAATAGGCCTATACAATCATTTATACGAAAAACAGATTAGGCCTTTGCAATACAGACATGAGACAGAGGTATGCGTTCAATTGAGAAGGGCGACACTGTGAGATAGGATTCTGTTTCTTTGCAAAGATAACTGGAAAGCAATGTATTGTTTTTTAAATACAAAACCAGAATGCAGCTTCGGGATTTTAAATGTATTAGCCATTTCTCCTTGTGGCACACACTGTACTTTTAGTTTGAACTGAGATAGCGGCAATAAATGACAAAGAGTCAAAGAGTGAAATCCAGAAGCCATTCAGATTAAGGAGTTTCCCCTTCCCATCAGGTGAAGAGATCCCACAGCTTAAAAGCCACTTTGCCTCACAACAACTGGGATTGATTTTCTGCACCGCGGCCATAGTGCAACTATCACAGCTCTGTCTCAAAGGGCCATTCTTCCAGCCCAAAAAGGGGACTTTTACCTGGGCCCTCTATATCCTGGCCATGCTCTCCTCAGAGAACTGACACAGATACTGGTTTTCAGCTGCAGGGATAAGAGCATTACGAGCACTGTGCCTCTCAAAGAAGGGCTGAGAAAGATCTGCACCCAGAGGCAGGCATTGATCTACTATTCTGTCTTTGCCAAAGTCTTCATAAAAACCCATTTGAATTATTTAATGGCCTCAAGGGGGAGGCGAATTTGCACTTCTGACAGCCCAGTACAGTGTTTTGCTGTTCTTCTGCCAGTAGTTTAGAAAACACTTGAATGGCAACTTGTGGGCAGATGCAACTGGCCTTGAGAAGGCTAATGCTAAAAACAAGACCTTGGCTTGGGTTAAGATCAGAATTATACGCTTGGCTTTGGTTTTAGTTTGAGTTTAGCCATCAAACAGAGTTCTACGTTTTTTCATGCATCGTTGTCAGAGGTGTGCAAAGGAAAACATGCCATTATTGCTGCAGCACTTGAATAGTCTCCCCCCAGACCAGTTAGCAGGGCTGTTACCCACCTGGAAGTCGCTGCTGGTGTTGCCAATTTGGTTGACATTGGGCAGAGAGCCGCCATAGTAAGGTGCACGTGTCTGAGACAATCGGAGCTGCTGGATCTTCTGGAACTGCACCTGCCACATCAAAACAAACACAAACATGCATTAATGTCAGCCTGGGTATTTTTATCCCCAGCTCTCTAACCTACAGTGATGATCACAAGCACTGGCTCGTTCCTAATGAAACATGCAGGTTTGGTGCCGATTAGAGGCTTCCACCGTGATACAAAGCTGGCTTAATCCAGAGGCAGAAAATATAGAAAATGACCATCTATTATCTTGTTGTGCCCATGCCATTTCCCTCCTCAAGCTCATATCTCCCTTGGACAACAAAGTTCAATGTCATCCACATTTCTGATGCCTGTATCAACACCGCAGAGTATGGAGCAACCTTCTCTCTTCGTGTACATTTGTTTGCTCATTTGTTGTTTATTATTATATTATACATTTAATATTTGTCTGTTGTATTTCATTTTTTGTCATTGATGCACTTTTAACCATACTTGGCATCTCTATTTTCACTTGTCTTTCTGTTGCTGTAAACACCCATCAATAAAGTGTCATCACATGTATAAAACAACTATCAGCATTTCAAATTCAAATCTGGAAAAGTTTTTTAGCTGGAATATCCTGCCCCCGTATAAGCCCATTTACATTAGTGTCCGGTCCCAGCTCATTTCCGACCGATCAGGGCATCTCTTCCCAGATTGGTTTGTGGAATCCATCTTGCCCGTCAATCAAATTGTCCGCGAATGTAACATTTCTCTAGACCAGCACTCCTACACTTGGGCATTGCACTGCAGTGCGCAACCTAAACAGACTGACTATTTGTCATAGCGAACAATCAACATACTAACAATTCCTCATGCACATAGACTGTGTGAAAGGTATCGATACTTTGCACCACCGCATCAACATTGTATTGTGGAAGAAAACATCACAATACTATGCTGCATCTATATCCCCCCCTACTTGTCAATGGTGGAGAGATGTTTAGGGTTCTTTTGTTTTAAAATCTTCCGATCTTTTGCTCTCTTTTTTGGCACCGATTTACCAGAACTGTTTTCGAAAGTATCAGAACATTTTCGGGAAGACTTTTAACTCGATGGGCCTAGATAGACTCTCAAGCAAGTAGTAAGTGATTGCATATGCAAAGAAAATAAAGCACAGGCCTTGACATTGGGGAAGGGAAATTGGTATGGGACACAGGACGGTTAAAACCGCCACACCATTAGCATGAGAATCTGTCCTCGCCACACATGTGAAGAAATGGGCAATGTAGCTGCTAAACCACTGTCTCACCAACAGATGTCAAAGGAATCAACTCGCAGTAAACAAGAGGACTGGTTCTGCCATGAAAGATTGTCCTACTGTTAAATTCAAAGATTCATTTATTTGATTGTATTTATGTACACAGTCAGTGACCGATTATATTCAAAGTGCAAAATCATGATACATTTCACATATTGCGCCATCTATCGCCCTTCACTTCCACTAATCCAAGGAAATAGATGTTAGTCTGATGTTAGAGGCATGCATCCAACTCTAATTGAAGAAGTCTATGCATGTATGTTTGTGTGCATCTATGTGTGTGTCCTTCGATTTTCGATCCGATCAACGTCACATTTGCCGGATGTATTGCAGATGACCCAAGGAAGTGCAGTATTGTGTGTGAAGTTGTTTGGATGAGCGGTTCTCGAGAAAGCTCCAAGTTGCAATGCTGGAGGCCAAGCAATTCGAACAGGCACATTTTCAATGGCCACTGCAGTAGTAGTTCTAATTGCAAAGGATTATTGACGAATACAATTTTGGTGGTACCAAATCAGGCATAATTTTCTTCAACCACAGCTGTCCAAAAAAAGTTTGACCATAACTGCTTACCAGTCGGTCATTTTGTATTCAAGGGGCAAACCAAAACAGATAGCCTACTTCTAATTACAGAGGCTTGCTGGCAGCAGACGGGCTACAGTGCTGTCAAGCATCTGTACCTGCGCTCACTCACAGGGCCAGTCTGTCCTCCAAGGGTCACTGACAGTTCATACCTTATGGCAAACTTAATTCTGTAGAACCTCAAAACCACATCCTCTATGGTTAAAACGCCCTCTAGTAAAAAGAACACATTGTAAGCCTTGATGGTATGAAAATAACATGTATGGGCCCTTGTATAGTCTGGAGATACTATTTTGAATAAGTAGCTATCCATTTTCATGGGAGAATACATTTTCTACTGAATTTTATAACAGCTAAATCAGCAAATTAGCAATAGTGTTAGAAACTCGTTACATGTTAAACTTGAGATCCATTGGCAGCAAATATGGTAGGGCCCTTGCCATTCTAGTATGACTTGACTTGTTTATTAGTGGGTGCATCTCATTTCATGGGAACCCATCAAACAATGCACAATGTTATACCCAAATGTGCGCCTGACTGACTAGCAATACTGCTTTAGGAATCCATGTTTTGCATGAACACTATGCACGTCTTATATTTCAACAAGGAGCGTTAGCCAAGATATGATTTTAAAATCTCTGGTTTTACCAGTGGCATGACAAATGCAACAAGTCGGCAATAACGGGCTGTGTGCGGCTTTGACTTTGCGTTCAAACGTTACGGCAGGAGGAACGATGCATCTGGTCGTGCAACACTGCAGAGCTGACATAACCAAAGCCCGGGTAAGCTTCTATTGACTTTAACATTGTTTGCTTTTTTTGCGTCAATGTGGGAATTATACCTGCATCTGATCTGACGCAACCGTCTGATCTGAAGACAGGGTGGCCTGTCACCTCATCATCAAATGTGATTATGTGGCAATGTATGTGGCAACCGCGCGCACACACACACACACACAACCCCCCCCCCCCAAGGAGTGGACGGTGATGGCAACAGTGGTAATGTAACACTTGACGACCGCGGTGAACTTGGTTTCAAGTTGGATATTCGCAGTTGGAAATTCAGTTGGATATTCGGAAATGGTCAGGGACCGTCAACAAATTAGAGATTACAAAAACTTTTAATTTCAATAGCTCTTGGACAAAAGCACCTAGACACCCAAAAATACTTTCATATTGTTCATTACCCATGCCTACATGACACCCATTGCTTTGTCTATTTACAGGAATATTTCAAAGCTAGGAATTTCAATAGCGTTCAGGTCACATGATCTTGACACCCCAAATTATTATCGGATTGCTCACAGAATACTGACACATTTTGCACAGCCCTTGGTTTTATGAAAAAAGGGAATAACACTTTTATATTGACTAAAATGTAGATAGATTTCTGGATTATAAAGTTTGTCAACAGACAAATGCCTTTGTAGAAGGGTATGGGAAAAAAACTAAAACAAACAGCAGATAGACCTCAGCTAACAGAGGAACCAGCAGAACATCACACTGGTTGTGAAAAATAGATTAAACATTTGTATGTAAATTCTTTAGGTTTTCGGTGCGAAACAGTGTCAGTGGGGGTCCTCTGCCTTGTTAATGAGGCCCACTGCAGATGGGAAGAAACAGTTTTTGTGGCATGAGGTTTTGGTCCTGAGGGGATAAGAAACAGACAATATCAAAGTATTTTGGGGTGTCAAGGTCATGTGACCTGAACGCTATTGAAATTCCTAGATTTTAAATATTCCTGTAAAATAGCATGAGATGAAAATGGACAAAACAATGGGTGTCTGTCATGTAGGCATGGGCAATGAGCAATATGAAAGTATTTTGGGGTGTCTATGTGCTTTTGTCCAAGAGCTATTGAAATTAAAAGTTTTTGTAATCTGTAATTACGCTATTGAAATATTCCTGTAAAATAGCATGAGATTAAAATGGGCAAAGCAATGGGTGAAATTAAAAGTTTTTGCAATCTGTAATTTGTTGACGGTCCCTAACCATTTGCGAATATCCAACTGAATATCCAACTGCGAATATCCAACTTGAAACCAAGTTCACTTCGGTCACTTGACGACAATCAATGTCATCTCGGAGATACTGTGGATGAGCCTCTTGAGCCCACCGAGCTGAAGACAGAAGTTAAAGGTGCACAGGAGAACCAGGGGATCATCACCAAATTGCTATTTACCCTGGAGACGTTCAGGTCCGTCATGAGCTGCTCGAAAGCCCGCGTCTCCTCGGCTTGCTTCTGGTTGTGCAGAGCGATCTTCTCGCTAAACTTCCTTGGGTTGGAGCCACCGGTGCCCGGGGATCCAGACATTGTGTGGGCCGCAGTTGTTGTTGTTGTTGTTGGGTTTGTTTGTTTTTTTAAACTTCAGCGACTTCAGAATAAACAAATATTCAAAACACGGCGTCTTGAGTGTTGAGCTTTAGACTACACCTGAGAGGAGCTTCGGTACATCCCATCGGGGCAGCAGAATGCGCGTCACATCGCTGCCCGGTCCGGTCCCGGGGCTTACAGGGCCGGAGGTACGGGCGGCTCTCTCTCCCCGGGAGCAGAGCGTGTGGTGTCCAGGTGAAGTGAGTCGGACGTCTCGCTGGAGCGGCTAAGCTAAATGCTGTCGCTGCTCTAATGAAAGTTGGAGAGTCGCTACAGCTACGGCGAGCGGTAATCACAACACAACACAGTGGACGGGCGAACTGTGTCACACACACACTACAGGCGTCTTTCTACAACTATAGTTGAATCTAACGCCCACCCCGACTCCCGAAGAAATAAACGGCGGAGTTAGATGACGTGCTGCCACTTGTTTGAGTCAATGATGATGATAATAAAAAATACGAGCAGTGCCGTGCAGAGAGAAAACTACTACGACTACTACAGCTAGCTAGCTTAGCGTAGCTAATCTGTCAGTCTCTCAGCGCCGTCACGGTGTTTTTAAACCAACACACGTCGCAAACTCGCAGCAAAAAACCCACCAAAACAAAACCTCAAGACTCATAGTGAGTCACTTTGCATGCATAGCTGTCACTGAGGTCGGACAGCGTGCGGACGTTCAATAAAAGTGAATATTATCCGCTGAATATATCAGCAAATGTCTCTCTCTCTCTCTCTCTACGAGCGTTGGCTTTTTTCTTTTCAACAAGTGGCGGACAAGCTGAGCTCCGATATCCCGGACGACTGCGCCAAAAGTAAAACGACACTTCAACATAAACCTGAGTATTATTATTATTATTATTATTACTATGACGATGACGCTCCCGATACGAGTCTCTGTAGTTAATCCACGCACCACGAATACACCGCCTAAATCCAACAAACTACGGCAACAACAAAAACAAAAACACCCCAGTTAGTATATTCCGTCCATGAGTGACTTCTTCAAGCGGCGACGTTTCGATACGAGGTTAAAAAGTATAATAATAATAATAATAATAATAATAATAACAGTAGATATGGCTCACTACTCGTCACTTGACTAGATTGGTGGCACCAACTCAGATTGCCTGGCTTGTGGCTTCCTCATACTCTCCTGCAGGGACAACACAAGCCTCGTAAAACACAAGGGATACCTCAGGTCCCCACAGGGCGGCACTAAAGAGCCGCCTGGGCTGTATTATTATTATTATTATTATTATTATTATGATTATGTATTATGTATTATTAGGAATGGAGGTGTACTAATGACAAAATAAATGGTTACATACGCTGCTAATTTCTCACCCCATTTGACCAGCCACCCAACTTGTTTAGGGGCTGTTGTATTTTAAACAAACAGAAAACAAACAAAACACATATTTGGCATCTGGCAGCTTTATTCTAAAACAGATAAAACACATGTAATGGACTGTAGATCAAGGGGAACAATGCACTCGAAGTCTTTACCATATTTGAGATCTACAAGAAAATATAATATATCTTATTAAATCAACGAATAAGCTCTTTAAAGGCCTTTGAAGTTAAAACTTGAGTACAAATAGAATCGTGCAGACTTGCATCGGCAGGACCAACCAGTCTATTTAACCATAATACTGCACATGTTCAAGGGCTGAGAGACTCCCACACATGTTCTGTCCCTGTATTCATAAACATTTACTACATATTATTGTAGACTGACAACATACAAATAATAAATAATGGCTGGTTTGCTGAGTCTGCTAAACAAATTACAAATTATAAAAACAAATGTGTGCTCAACGTTCAGCTCCAAGGTCATAGCCAATCCAACATATTACAGATCAGAAGTCTTCAACTAAGGTAGGTGTATCACACTTCATGGGAAAAGCCTGTAAATCAAACCACTCTATCCATCTATATATTGAAAGCGACAAGCACAATGTTTCACTTTTTGCCAGGTGTAAGATCTGGAAAATTTTGGTGGTGTGAGACAAAACTGGCATATTTTCGGTCTTGTAAAGTTGGTAGGCATGGCCACGTCTGTTGAGTAAAAAATTAACCAATGTATAAACCAAATGGGCATTGAGATCAAATCTAAACTGAAAAATCCATACTGAAACAGTAGGCAGGTTATTTTTTTAATAAATAATTATGAATATAACACATTAGTGTTTTTCAGAATAAAATACAATGTGCAGAAATGTAAGAGTGCCACAAATTATTTGCACATCTTTTTATGCCTTTGCTGTTACAAAAAAAATTGAGCTCTAAAAAAAAAATCAATCACTGACAAGCTGGAGTTAGCTTGAGTCCAAATCCAAGACAAGTTGGAGAACTTGCAAAAATAATGAGACACGTACTACAGCCCTGCTGTGAAGTACGACAGCACTTTGGTACCAGGGGAGGAGTGGGGGATATTAGGCCTTAAACTACCGGGGGGGAAGTGAAATAAAAATATTTTAGTTTTCACATAAAATTATCATTCTGCAAGCAATCAAAGCTCATGCACACAATATTTGCAATGCTAAACATAGCAACAACAACAACAAAAATGGTCTTAAATCTTTGACCAAATGTCAGCAACAAAATCATCAAATACGACCATGAAGGATATATGGTGGTGATGCACCTAATCAAAATAATACACATCAATTTGCATATGCAGATAACGAGAAGTGCAGAGGGTAAAAAAAAAGGAAAAGCTGGGATCACATTTTGTTTTAGCAATCCACTTCAGGGGGATGTGTCGTGAGTCTCTAGTCGTTCTCAACTCCCTTTATTTTCCATAGAACTTCTTGTTGAGCAGGAATATAAGCAGGTTGACGTTGATGGTGGCCCTGTCGAAGAGCTTCATCACAGCCACGCCCTCATACTGCATCTGAAGGAGATCCTGAAGGAGAGAGGAACACCATGGAAAGATTGCAAGGTGGATCTGTATAATTTGATGGGAGAGCTAATCGAGCAGACATCCTGCTCAATGCGTCGTCAGATCCACATCGGATTTCCAGGATAGTCAACTGGTGTGGAAATAAAGATGATCTTGTTGATACCTTACCTGATATTGTAACTGTAACGTTTCCAAGTGTACGCCCATTAACTTTGCCTTCACATCGAACACGCCGACAGTCTCTGACGGGGAGATCTCGAAGATCACATTCTTGAACCTGAAATGGGAAGTGATGATTATGAAGAATGGAGGCACAGATGCCAAAAGCCATATTCAATACCATCAGCCAAAGGCCACAAACAATGCAGTATAACGATCAGCATCCTAAAAATGAAATACATCCGACTGGAAAATACTGACCCGCGGCAGGGTATAGATTGCGTTCTCAGAAAATAAAGGCTGTCGATCTGTGGAAGCACCAGTATGGAAGTACAACTCACTGATTCGTCTGCAGATCTTCGATGTCGATCAGCACACCCTTCTCATGCAGACGAGCGGCGGTGTATTTCATGGACACCTGTTTGCTCTTCTTCCCCCTTGTTGTCGCCTGGTTTCTTTGACACCCTGCGTCGAGAGAAACACTTGTATCATATCATATGTTGCCGCTAAATGGATGTAGTTGGTGATGAAGTTGGTGTACAGGTTCATCAATTCATCAATCAGACTTAAAAGAAGTACTACAGTATGAATGACTTGCCAGTGAGCGTGTGTGCTGGCAACATTTCAAAAGGTGGTATTTTTTAATGACCACCTATTATACAGCATAATCGCGCACAACACTTTTGAATGGCCATCATATGCGACTTCAATCCACTCACTTGCCCTTGGTGGCCAGGTTGTCCATGCACGTCCTGATGTACTGGTTGTAATAATCGATCTGCACGTTAAAGAACTTGGTCTTGGAGTTGAGGGCCGTATTGGTCTGCTGCAGTTTGACCAGCTCAGCTTTCCTGCGTTGGCGATACCTCCGCTGATTCCTGATGTCCTGTATTATGAACGCACACACACGCACACACACACACGCGCAAACAAATTAAGCTGGTGCAGTGGGTAACCCCTTGAGACCAGGGTATTAATCTCAGCTCAGCCCGCATAGGCAGGCATGTTGTCCTACTGTTTATAGTGTATTGGGTCCTGGTGTGCTTCATACCGGACATTAGCACCCTACATTAGCGTGGAGTGAAATGCATTGGTGTGAATTCACCAATTGTGTTCAGGTCATGCAGAAGTGCACGCATTTGTTTCTATTGTTTATGGGGAATATTTCCCACTACACTACAGGGTCAACCGCTCCCCGGTTGACCCTGACCAGGAGAAGCTAACGTGCTGTGGGCTTAACCTTGGCGATGTCATTGATGAGGTCCTGGTAGCGGTTCTCCGGCTGCACCCGGCCCAGCTCCGACAGCCGCTGCAGGTTGCTCCTGATCTTGTCCTTCTTGCCCTGGAGCGTCAGGCTGTCGTCCACCACCGGCTTGGACTGCTTCATCTTCTCCGGAGTCTTGGCGTCGCGGATCGCCCTCCTCTGCATGGCGCGCTGGTACTCCAGCTCCTGATGGCCGGGAGTATTTATGAAGTGGCTTTGCCAAGAATTGAATTTGCATACAGTAATTCCCTTTAATAGGTACAAAACCTTCAGATACTGGTGTAAAACACAGAAGTAAGCAAGTCATTATCTACGCTAGTACATACATTTAGTGAAGACTAGTCAATTCTTTCTAACCTGCTCAGGGCTGGCTGAGGACTCCAGGATCTCAGTGAGCGTGTCCCCTGGCTGGAATCGGATCACGTCCACAATAAGCCTCTTGGTGCTGGAAGAGATGAGGAGACACAATACACAAGACATTGAGAGAATATAATATGCTGAAACCCAGTCATATGATTCAGGGGTTGGATCGGAATCAAGGAGGAAGAGGATATTGATAACATACTTGAGCAAGAGGGTCTTGGCATCCACCTCAGCATTGGCCTCCCCGTGGACATCAAACTTGTTGGCCAGGGTGAGCGAAACCTCAGTCTTGCCCATCAGCTCTTTGTTGGGGTCATCTGCAGGGAGGGGATCTTCACCTGAAGAGGGAGAGACAGAGAAACAAAGACACACAGAGAGAAACAAAGACAGACAGACAGAGAGAGACAGAGAGACAGAGAGACAGACAGACAGGCAGACAGACAGACAGAGAGACAGAGAGAGAGAGAGAGAGAGAGACAGAGACAGAGACACAGAGTTTAAGTGATTGGGCAAGTTTAAAAGGCAATTGTGGTGATTCCAGACCGAGCTCTTTCACAACTGGTGTTGTAAGATGAGATAAAGACAAACTTCATTGTTCCAAGGAAAGTTCCAAGGAAGTTAGTTTTGGACACCCTGTGTTTACTGGAGCAAGGGTTTACGAGGGTTACTGGGGTTTAAAATAGCAAGAGTTACCCCATTTGGCAAACCACATACATACATACAAACTATAAGCTCTAATCAAAGAGTTTAGGACTCAGCGGCTGCCTCCGACTCACCGATGAGGGACTCCACAGTGGGCACGTCACCCAGGTCCTCCAGCAGCTCGTGGATGGGGTCGTTGTGCTCCGGAGCGATGGCATCCTGGTGGTCCAGGAGCAGCTAGCAGAGGGAAAAAAATGTATCATAAATATGTTGATTCAAGAAGAGCCGCGATTCTTCTGTGATTCTGAATCAATTCACAGTTTCCAAATGTCGTTTTCCTTTTGTCTGAGGTAAACTTTTGTACGTTTCCATTATTGCTCAGTTAATGACTTTTTCAAATATAAAAACGACATAATCTTATAAACACTTTGAGCAGCTTTCATGCCACGATTTGCCACACCGCCTTTCTTATCGTTGATCAGATAGATTAGAGTAGATCCTGTAACTAGTACCCCGTGTGTTCGAATCATGACCCCAAGAATTGAAATTTAATTGCAGCGTGAGATACCGAAGGATTCACACTCCTGATTACTCATCACTAACATAGTAAAACCCCCAATGAAATCAGACATCAGCACAATATGTAAGGGGTATGACGTACATATAAAACACCGGTTCCGTGTCGACTGGCCACACATGTTGCGTAAGGACTACAAGAAGTCTGCGTGTGTGTGTGTGTGTGTGTGTGTGTGTGTGTGTGTGTGTGTGTGTGTGTGTGTGTGTGTGTGTGTGTGTGTGTGTGTGTGTGTGTGTGTGTGTGTGTGTGTGTGTGTGAGGTTCAAGCCCACCGTGTGTGTGTTGATGACCTCTCCAATGGAGATGTAGATGACCGGTTTTTGGAGGGTGACCAGGTCCGAGTACTGATCCACGTTGAACTTCTCTTCCAGCGACGGGACATCACATGCGGCCAAAATGAAACGTCTGTGATGGAGGACACAGTTTTATGACACATAACTACATTACTCCTTGCACCACATGCCTTGCTCAACCTGCAAACCTCCCCGCTTCTGAGTTACGCCACGCTTGCAACTTCCTGCAGCAGTGATGAATGCTTGTTTTGGGGCTCGACCGCCCGTAGGCCTACACACCTGAACTTCTGGTGAGAGTTGCTGAGGTACTCGTTGATGGGGTTGAGGTGGGCGTTGTCCCCCAGGAACATCTTGTTGGAGGCGGCGTGCTGCAGCAACTTGGCGATGGAGCCCAGGTTCCGGCGCTGGTCCGTGGTCAGCTGACCCCCGGCGGACAGCTCGATGATGTCGAAGGCGTCGGGCGCCACAATGGCGGGGTTCATGTAGCGGTAATACAACAGGTTCCCCACGAGCTGCCAAGTAAAGGGGTCAAAAAATAGCTTTAAGTTGTAAACAAACAAACAAAAAAGAAGTCCTTTCAAATAACATCAACTCTCATCTCGTGCTTGGGTCATTTTCTTATTTTTCTTTAGATGGTATGCGCTGTACAATTCAAATTTTGATTTAGAAAATTTTACATTTTAACGCAATCTAAAATATTTTACAACATGCAATCATTTTAAGGATTAAAAAAATGTATGAACAATCAGGTAGTATATTATATTTACATGATATCATGCATACACAATCCCTTTTCGAGGACACACACACACACACACACACACACACACACACACACACACACACACACACACACACACACACACACACACACACACACACACACACACACACACACACACACACACACACACACACACACACACACACACACACACACACACACACACAAAGTCTAGTTCAAGTAGTACATTTTATTAGAACTCGTTACCAAACTTTACATTGAAAATCGTTCAAACGAAAGCGTGAAACGTGAAGCCAGAAAGCACAGAGCGTGTTGGAAGGCTGTAGCTGGAGAGAGCATCCAGGAGCCAGGCGGGCCTCACCTGAGGTCAGCCAGCAGGGAGACAGACACGCCTCCTGCCCCCCCCACCCCCAAACCCTCCCCACACCAAGAGGCTGGAGCGAGGGGAGGAACAGGCCACCACAAAGGAATAAGGGAGAGCCCAGCTGAGAAGAATAAAGAATACAGGGAAGGAAAGAAGTATGAAAGAGAGGAAGCGTGGAACGGTGAGATGGAGATGGAGACAAAGTGAGTGAAAGAGAGAGGGAGAGAAAGAAAGAAAGAAAGAAAGAAAAGAAAGAAAGAAAGGGAGAGAGAAAGTGTTTGAATAAAGAAAGGTTTAGGTAAGCAACGCTGGCGGTCAGGCTTGGACTGCGCACCGCTCAATGTAAATAGAGACTCAAGATTCAAACTCAAGTGTCAAACCTTGAGCAGCTCGTCCTCGGTAGCGTCCGGGAACTTCTCGTGCAGCGTGTCCTTCAGCACCTTGGAGATGAACCTCATCCCGTATCTGGTTCACGTCCCCCAACACAACACACAACGTACAACAAAGCGCTGGTTAGCTGTGCGGCAACAAGACTCGTATGAATGTAAGAGAGACAGAGAGAGAGAGACAAAGAGGGGGGTGGCGGCTTACGGAATCTTATCCACAGAGACGACGATGGCCGACAGGAACTTGTCCGTGACCGCCTTCATGTTCTTGATGGACGCTTCGAGTCTCGTTCTCACCTCCTCATGCGCCATCGCTTGCTCCGGCGTGACCTCGTACGGCAGCTTGCTGTTGGGAGACAAACAGCGAAAGGGGGGGGCCGTGAGTGAACCATGAAAAAAAAACAACAACAACAAAAACACCAGTGGCCCAAGGGTCTCACCTGGCCTCCCCGCTCTGCGTCTCCATCTGGTTCACCCAGCTCTTGTAGATGTCCACCGGGTCCGTCTTGATGTTCAGCGTCTTGTCGTCCATGATGTCCTTGACCGCCGGCGCCAGGATCTGCCGCAGGGCGTTCTGGCCGCGCGCGCCGCGGTTGAAGCTCACCACCATCTTGATGACCGTGGGGTTTCCCGTCACAATCTCCTGGATCTGGTCCACCTTGGATCTGCCGGACGGACGGACGGAGCGGCGGTGTTGTTGTTGCGTTGTTTAAGATAATGGATCCAACTTTGTGATCAGTAAGGGATCAATATTGAAGGCAGCGACTTTGAGTGACTTTATCCTTATTTTGGATCTGTATTATGGTCCAAGCTTCAACATCGTCTTAAAATTTGGGATCTTACTGGCGGATTTGCCAATGAAAGGTTGGCACTTTAAAAAAATTTATCCAACTGACATATTGGAGGGCATTGCATGCCAAAGCTTGTCAACTACACCACTAAAACAGCTAAACCCAGAGTGCTTCCCCTGTCGCAATACTGTGGAAACTGGAGAATATTCTACATAGGAGAGAAAGGAGGACAGGAGGTAAAGATAGCCGTTATAAAATAGATCCTCCGCCCGCTCAGGAGAAACGTGTATACGGAGAACGACTATGTATAGAATCCAAATATAGTGCCACTCAACAGAAGGAAAAAATAAACCAGTGCAAAAATGTGAGGCAATTCCCCTCTTCTTGGATAGATGGATGGAGCCTCCATCCAAGATGGTGGTGTGCAGGACGCAGTGTCTTTTGTGACTCCCTGAGACAGGTGCTATTTCTCCTTATTCCTATTTTTAGGTCCTATCCTTATTAGCCCATGTGATGCCATTTCTTTCCTTTATGCCGTTTTGGTGAGGTCCAAGTCTCCTTGCATTAAACACGCTATGTCTAATGACAATAAAGTTGAATTTAATTGAATATTCCAAAACTCTCACCCCTCCACCAAGTTTTATTGTATTATTGGACTATTATTGGACTTACAATTACATTAGACTTACAGGGGTAGACCTTCAATTACACTAGGTACTCGGCTACATAGCATGCAGGCACTCTCACTGTACTGTACTGCACTGGTCACTTATCATTTATCATGATACTTTATCATCACGTGTTGCTGCTACTATCTACTAGTTACCAATTACTATTTTATGCACGTATAAGAATATTAGTGTACTGCACGCGGACACTTTTTCTAAATTCTTGCACCAACAGCACCAACAGCCAGTATTGAGTATTGCTACTATATTAGATACTATATTACTAATTCAGAGTTGTTTTAGAATGTATGTTTATAAGAATACTGCAGGAGAATGGGGAGTAAGCATTCCATTGTACTTACATATGGCAATAAAGAAATCTTGAATCTTCAAGTTTTACACTTTGATTTAAACCTGTGCAGTGACAGCACATAAGACAAATGTGTTGGGCCTTCTCCTCCTCCTCTCTCTGTACACTCCGGGCGGTGAGTAAATGGGTAATCAGCCCAAGCCGCGCGGCCGCTGACAAAGCAGCAGCGTTCCATTATTTAGTGCTACTAATAAGGGTTGTCGCTTACTTGATCTCCTCCTGCAGCGCCGTCTTGAAGAGCTTGAGCAGCAGGTACTCCTCGCGCTGGTTGGAGGCGTAGTTGTACAGCGTGAAGATCACAGAGTCCATGAACTTGGTGGACTTGTTCTGGGGCATCTGGAAGATCAGCTTGGCCAGGTACGTGGGGTTGGTCTGGGGAAAAGAAATAAAGCCATTCTATGTTGTATCTCCGTCTCCATTGGTATGCTCATTCTAACCCTATTAGCCATGCACCACAGCGATATACAGGTATATTTCAGTGTAGTCGCTTTGACTAAAAGTGTCTGCCAAATGCCGTAAATGTAAATGTAAATGTATGCTACTGGGAAGTTGAACTTCCTTGTTTGGAATCAATACAGTATCCATCCATCCATCTTTACCCACCCGTCTATATCTAGCCATCTATTCTATATAGCTATGTCATGTATCTATCCATCTTTATAATTGTGACGCTTATTGGATCTTACGCTGACACATATTGAGTGTAACAGAACCCTAACCATTAACACGGCAATATATCATGTCAATAAACATGGCAGGAAACACTGCAGTCGACTTGTTATACCGATAAAACCGCCAAGATCGCCATCTCTCTTGTGGTGGCACAATATAAAAATCCTCTTCAGAAACTGGTCTTGTTTTCAATGTAGAGAGCTTGTGACGAGTTAACCTCGACTCGTTAGCTACCCTCCTCCTTACAACCAGGGAATCCCATCCACCCCTTGGATCCCTGCCACTTACTTGTATGTTCATACGTCCTGGAACTTAAAAATAGCACTTAGCATTGTGTAGCATCTTATCCTAGCTATCTTGTCGTTTACCAGCAAGGGGTCCAACTAGCATTTCTATGCGCTTGAAACATTTTCTATTAACTTGGCAAATATGAGTTTGTAACTCGCTTTGGACAAAAGCGTCTGCCAAATTCCCTCAACGTAAACATGAATGTGAATGGACATGTGAAGCGCACCTGCAGGAGGTAGAAGAGGTACTGGTACGCCTCCAGCTTGAGTCTCTTCTCCTTGCTGAGGGCCTTGAGGCCGCCCCTCTGCTTGTTCATCATCATGAGGTTGGAGAGCTGCCCCTTGTTCTTCTTGGTCAGCTTCTTGCTGTGGGACACCACCTCCTGCAGCGTGATCTTGTTCTTCACCAGCAGGCCGATCTTGATGTCCATCAGGTTCAGGTCGTTCTCCAGCTGCTGATTGGAGCGGATGTTGGTGACCACCTCCTCGCGCAGCCGCATCAGATCCAGCTCCTCCTGGAAGTCCTGGTCGCTGTGGTCCAGCAGGTGGACGAACTTGCGCACCACGCCCATGGGTGGGTCGGCGGCGTTGACTGTGCGGTGGCGGGGAGGGAGGGGGTGAGGGTGGGAGGGAGGGGGTGAGGGTGGGGGAACAAATTGTTAGGTTGGTCGTTGAACTACAATCTGAACTGCAGCCTCATCAGCATCAAGTTTCATCAGCAATGGATGAAAGGCTTTAGTCTGCAAGCTATTGACATCCACTGGTGTTTAAACAGTAATACAATGGATGGATCCTTTGTGCTTATAAGTCTTAGTCTTGATCCCGTAGAAAAGGATAAAATAAAATAAATAAATAAATAAATAAATCAACATTTAATTAAGCATTCACTGCAGGTTTAGATCTAATCCTGCTAATGAGTACACTTGTGGCCAAAAAGCGCTAGGAAAAGGAATCCAACTCACTGAGCGTCTTGTAGTCGTCCCTGGCTTTGTTGGCTCTAATGAAGGCCTGTATCTTCACCACATCATTGATCTGCCACAAAGCACAAAACAATCCCATGGTTTATTAATGTCCCAGATTATAACCACAGTGACCCACCATCTCAGATGAGTCAGATGAGCCCCAATCTCAAAGGACCTTCGGTAAATGTCAACGGGTGCATCGGGGGAGATAAGCAACATGACTTAGTGTTTTAATTATGCAACGGCCACGAAACACACTAATCTTTGTAATCTAGTATTTACGATTGTAATCTGTTGGAATTATTGTCTCATTTCCCCCCCCGCATTGCACTGTCAGCCAGTTGTGTGTATGTACCGGTGCTTTTGACAATTGAACTGTACTTACATGATCCTTGAAGTACTTAAGGCGGTCCTTGTATTTCTTGCGCGCTTGGTGCATGCGAACCATTGACTGGATCTGATCGAAGAAAATACTTGTGTTAGTCCCTGGGGGGAAATAAGTGTACTGCCTTTAATATCCGGTGATATGGAGGACAGCTACATCACGTCACCTTGACAGCCTCGTCGCTGTGGTCCTTAAGGTACTGCTTGCGGTCGTTGAAGTTCTTCCTCTGCTTGTAGCCCTTCCAGTGAGCCTGAGGGAGACAGAGCGGCATGACACTGAAGTCAGGGTTCCCACACCTTCTTAAACATCAAGGACTTTCCAGGCCCAATTCCCTCAAATTCAAGGACCCAACATGGCATAGTTTGAGACACGGATCAAGGTTAGTTAACAACCACTTAAAAAGAGAGGGAGGCCTGAATGTGTGAACACTTCTCAATTGTGCTGTTGCGTAAAAAATGACATCTAAAATAACTTGCATTTGTATTCTTGCTTTTTTTAAATTCTCTTGTTTAAAAACTTTCACTTTGATTTTTTTGCCTCAAATTCACACACTTTCAAGGATTTCAAGGTCTTGTGGGAACCCTTTTTAGTACTTCTAGCATACATCTTCAACTGTATGGTTGGTGTGTTCTGTATGTAGCGCTCTAATGTTACCTAATGTCCACCATGGTCACGCCTATTTCCTGATGGGGGGTTAATTTTACCTGTATACATGTGACAGAGGGATCCTGGCTCTTCAGGAAGTCCAGGCGGTCTTTGTGGGCTTTCCTCACCACGTACCCACGGCAACGGGCTTGCAGCTTGGTAATAAGACTCTCATTGGCCAGCCACAGCTGCTCTCTGTTGTAGGCTGTGGTTACCCCGGAAACCACAGACTGATGGAAAAGGGAATGAGAAGAGAAGAGAACAATTGTTTCAATGTGCCGAAGCCTCACGACAAACATAAAGGGCATTCGGGGACTCTGGGAGACGTACTTGTATTTCCTCCTTGTTGAGCAGAGTGTTGTTTTGCACAAAATCCTCTGGCTCCGCCCACGTTCCCTCGCCGGTCTTGGTGTTGTAGTAGTAGTTGTGTCCTCCCTTCACCCAGTGCTTCACACACTCACTGCCATTATCCCCTAGAACAGGACCCCAACAAACAGGTGAATTGCAGCTCCTTGAGTCGGCCAATGGCTCCTCCAGCCCCCTTCCCTCGTTCTGTCCCCACTCCCCTGTGTCCCGACTGTTTGGGTTCTGTCTGTCTGTCTGTCCACCTCCCCCTCCTCCTCCTCATCCTTACCCTCTTTCTTCTTCTCTTCCTTGATGTTGGTCAGGTTGCTCTGGTAGGTCTGGGCACACTCCGCCGTGACGCCGTACAGCCCCGTGCCGGGCCGCCGCAGCGTGGCCAGCGTCTGGGACGCCTCGCCGCTGTCCACCGCCTCGTTGATGGCCTGGATGGCCTTGGAAACTGCGCGCACACACACACACACATACAAACGTTCTTCATACGGGGCTCCAGACTAGCACCTTTTATGTATTTTATCTTGTTGTGGCACCGGACAGATATTTACGGTCGCAAATGCCACCAAATTGGCAGCGGTCTGAAGTCTTGTTCATACTCTGTGAGTGGTAGTGCAGAGTTGGGTTGAAGAAAGTGGTGTAATTTAAAAAGAGGGTGAAGAAGGAGGGTGAAGAAATTTGGCAGATGAAAGGCTCTGTTAGAATGCAGAACCGAGTCGCGAGAGTGACGGGGGGACAGTTAGTTGGTTGCTAAGAGGAAGTTTGAAGCGTTGCAGAAGAAGACAACCTATGAAACTATTTAATTGACTTCCCACTTTTCCTCAAGGAAGGGTTGTGACACTGCAGCGAGTGGAAAATCAATTCAGCATTTTCATTACTCGCTCTTAACACCGTGCAAGGATTGGGGTTGCTTAGGTGTTCAAAGTTGTCTTGATTGCCCTGAAATACATACATACATACATTGTAGGTTTGAATGGGTGTGGGTGAGAGTTTTTACATTGTAGGGCCTCCTGGGTGTCCTTGTTGGCCATGAGGATGGCATTCTGTATCTCATCCAGCCACAAGACAGCAGACGGATCCTGAGTCTCCTGTAGAGCGAGAGAGACAGAGAGAGAGCGAGAGAGACAGAAACATACCAGTTTTAGGGCAGAGTCCTCGATTGTCAACTTCTATTGAAAGTGAACCCCTTGTTCCATTGTGTATGCTAATTAAAGAACGAAAGAGTTTCATGGAAACTGGATTTCATTGTTGTCAGGACGCGTGATTGTCATGCAAATGACAATGTGTTTTTTTTAAAGTACAATCGTCGCGTCAGCACCCTATATTATCGTGGCCAACATCGGCATTTTGTAATAATCAATACACAATCATCACAATAATGTGTTAATGGAGACAGACGGCGCGATCGAGGAATACTCCAAATGTTTCAAACACCACCCTGATTCTATTCATGTGCTGTAGTAATACATAATTGCCTCCAGATGGCACTCTTTCCCCGCCGACCCGTGTGTGCATTCGGTGACGGTGCCGTCACAACGTGCTACCTGCTGGGACTAGTTTCCCCCAAAACACAGCGAGAAACAAAGCTGCTCCTCCTGCTCTGCTTCAGACCTCCCCCTCCCTGTGCGCCACTCCCCCCCCACTGCTTGTGCTTTAGGGCGGGGGAACGAGAAGAAGAAGGTTTTGGGGCGTTGAGGGGGCGGGGCAGGCGGGTGGTGGTGGGAGGCGGGGGTTACTAGGCGTGGGCTACCTGATCCGAAAGTCTGGTTTCATGTTCTAAAAGGCAGCTACGGTGATGCCATCTGTATAGACACACACCCCTACTGCACACAGAGCTCCCTCTCTTTATAGTAAACAAAAGGCCTATTCCAGGGGGATTGCTGATGATTGTTTGTGCGTTTGCGGTCACGGCCATAATTGATATTTTGGGGGAGAGAGAGAGAGAGATGAGTCAGAGCAGCCGCGGGGGGCGGAACTTGGCGAGCGGCAGGCAGGCCTCAGTCAGGGCGGGGGATTGGTGCACTGCCGCTTGCTGTCGCTAGCTTGACACAACTTGTGCGAGCGTTACAAACCGGCGGCTTGTGACGGTGTGGGGGGGGGGGGGAAGGAGGAAGTGGATAAAGAAGGGCCGGGTCTAAGATAAGAGCTCCTTCTAAAATCACGTTTATCTTGCTGGATTACCAGAGAGATTTGGTTTTAATTCTTCTTGCCTTTGGAAACTGTAGCGGAGAGCCAAAAGGGGGCTGGCGAATACAACCGTATAGCGAGAAACACACACAAACAAAGAACACTTTAAAACATGCTCACAGCCTCTTAACTTGGTACATCTACAGCCCTAGTTAACGTTACACATCGCTCACAGAATAACCTGGCTCTTAATAACTACACAACCGTGCCTAACCCTAACCGGCATCCAAAGCATTCCAGGCCATCTGATAAGCTTCTCTAGACGCGTCCGCAAATAAAACCAGTCCTATCGGCTGCTTTTGATAACGGGTCATAAATTCAACCCTGGGAGGGAATATGGCGACCGGCATTTATAGTGCACGCTCCCACATCAAGAAGACGAACATTTTCTAACAGCAAACGGTGCTACTCTCTCTGAGTGGACCCCTGCAGGAACGGCCCCAATTCTCTCCCCCCCCCCCCCCCTCAGATGGCGAACACGTGAGACACATCATGTTGAAATCCCGCAGGAAACCCAGGGACCTAACCACTTCCTCTGCTGTCCAGAGCCTGGCCACTGCACACACCCAGGCAAACACACACACACACACACACACACACACCATTCTGCTCAACTGTCGCCCCATGGTTTATAAGTGTGACGAAATGCTGAAGGAAAGGCCCGGCTATTTATTGCACTTGATACCGTGCCCTTTTATGGAAGCAAATTATCCTGCCCTGGCTTGTTATTTCCTTTGCCTGTGAAATCACTTGGGAAAACGTTGGGCTTTTGTTTTTTCGTGCTCCGGTCCCACAAGTGTGGTGGTTCCCAACACACTCACACACACACACACACACCAAACAGTAATCTAGTCGGTATTCCAGGATAAAACCCCAGACTTGACGTGTAACTCATGTCTGTTGGCATTACAAACACAAGTGTTGCGAAACGCCCCTCAGATAAGAGTCTCTTTATACGTTACGCAGGCTCAGGTGCCAGAAGTGCTTCGAACAGAGGATTGCATTCCCTCCATTTTTCAGCTCCTCCCCTTCAGCGTGAAAACAATGAAACTGCCTTCCCCCCCCACCCCCCAGAGTAACAACACTCATTCCATAGACTTGTTTGTATATTAGATTGCCCTTTTCTGATTTTACCTCCGTGTTTTTGGGACAATGCTCTTGAAGGATGATGAGCTTGTGCTGTGGCTTTGGCCAATGATATAACATGCAAATAATATGCAGTTTAACACAACCACAACATCCCGCCCTCCCCGGCTCATGAGCACACAGGCAAATTAGCTTTAGACAGCACAGCATTCACAGTCCCCGCCGCCAGAGAGATATCATCCCTACGTGTCGGCACGGCGATGACTGTTCGCTTGAGTGACACCATCGTCTCTCATGTGAAGAGTCGGTGGTTCTCGCCCCACGGCCATGGGCAGTGGGAATCCGAACCAGAACCAGAACTAGAACCAGAACCAGGGTGAGAGCTATGGAGTGATGCTGATGAGCAAGCCTGCTCACTCAGACCTACACAGGAAGTGAGTAAGTGTGGGTGTGTGTGGGTGGGGCTTTCTGGAGCAGCAGAAAGGGGGGAGGATGGGTGGGTGGTTGGGGGGAGGAGACGGGCGATGATCTCATCATGACATAATGCGTCTAGGAGAGTTATGGGAGGACTGGTTCATGTGTGGTCTCCTTCTCCTCCATCGACAGAGGCTCTGAAGACTCTTGAGCATCGCTAGTCCCACTACACTCACAAAGTGTTTCCACAAACACCAGAAAAAGGTAGAACTTTACTTGCATGCATGCATGCATGAATGTGTGTGTGTGTTTTCATTCGTAATAGCTTTTGCAAAAGCTTTAAAAGGGGCATTGCAGCTAGAGGTAACTGAAAACCAGAACTGTTTGCATAAAGTTGCCTTTGTTTGCCTGGACCCCACCCGGACAATAGACACACAGACACACAGACACACACACACACACACACACACACACAGACACACAATCACACACAGAAACGCAAATCTAAGAGGGTGTGCCCGAAGCCACGCTGCAACAAGTCACGGTGCCTGGGATGCTTTTTGTTGGCTTTGTTGGCTTTGTTGTCCCGCTGTGGTGTTTTCCGCCCTGCGCCTATCCATCGTCTGCGTAACACTAACATTTAGACAATCGGCGGTGAAACCTCCAGAATGACGCAGTGATGAGGAGTCAACGTACAGAGTTGGAATGTGTGTCTACACGGGGATCTGGATAAACTATAACGAACATATTACCTCACATTCCACACGTTGGGGCGGCAGTAGCTCAGGAGGTAAGATCGGTTGTCTGGCAACAGGAAGGTTGCTGGTTTAATCCCCAGGCTCCGCCTAGCTAAGTGTCGAGGTGTCCCTGAGCAAGACACCACCTAACCCTAACTGCTCCTACCTTGCATGGTCGACACCGCCGTCACAGTGGTGTATGACTGGGTGAATGTGAGGCAACTGTAAAGCGCTTTAGATAAAATCCCTATATAAAATGCAATCCATTGTTAACATTCCTGTTATGCCCTCAAGGTTGAGAGAGAGAGCGAGAGCGAGTGTGTGTGTGTGTCGCTCTCTCTTACGTGGGCCTTCTCTCTGCGGGCCTCCACCAGCTTGTCGTAGTAGTGCTGGGCCACCGATGGATCCACGTCCGACAGCTTGGCCGAGGGGTGCAGGAGAGCGGCCAGGGTGGAGGAGGCGTTGCCCCCGTCCAGCGCCTCATTGATCTGACCGATGGCCACCACACCTGCACGCACACACACCAGACACACACGGGACACCCAGAGAGATCAAACAACAGGCCAGACTCCATGATGGTTACTGCTGGATGAGCCAGCTTCATGTTAATATGGGATCTGTTGCTGCACTTCACATCAGGTGAAGTGCAGGAGGAATGTGGGAGTGTGTGGGAGTCTGGAGACATTGCATTTGGCACTTGGAATTCCAAGCAATCCATTTTGAAGCAGTCAAGTAAGTACTGTCAAGTAAATTCAGCTTAATAACAAAATGGCTGACTGTAATAAGCACACCAGAAACTCTGTGTGCGTGCGTGTGTGCGGTGTGTGTGTCAAGGTCATACGTTCATGCTCCTCTTGCACCGTCTGGTTGACCTGGTCGATGCACGCCTGAATGTCGTTCCACGTCAGGTAGTTGATGCCCTCCTCTGCGGCCGCCCGCAGACGCATCAGCTCGTCCATGTACCTGTTCGGCACACGCGCGCATCAGACCCCTATAGCTCTAAGGCTGAGCCACGTCCCCCAGGGGGCCAAATGTGTCCACCGATCAGGTGATCTACCTCTGTGCGTATTCGTCCTCCACATTGCCCAGACCGGTGACGGGGCTGGAGAGCTGCTTCCAGAGGGCCGCCCGGTCACCCACGTCCATGGCCGCGTTCATCAGCACAACCGATGACAGCATCTCCACGGCGACCAGCAGCTCGGGGTGGGAAAGCATTCCCTGCGCGGGGGGGCAGCGGCAGGCAAAAATTAATCCCCTACGCTTGTCACGCTAACAAATAACCCGCATTAAGCAAAACATTAGGTGTGCCTCCCAAGCTCTTTATTGACACCCTGTGATATATGTTGTGCGCAATGACTATGGCTATAATGCGCTTCGCTTCGCTGCCGGCGGGGTGGGGGGTGGGGGGTGGGGGGTACCTCCGGGCTCTGCTGCTGCAGGCTGTGCAGCTCCCTCTGGTAGAGGTCGGCGGCGACGGGGTAGACCTGAGGCAGCTGGGCGTCGGGGCTCATCAGCTCTTCCACCGTCTTCTCAGGCACGCCCGCCCTGATGGCGGCGTTGATGCGCTCCACCGCCTGCAACACTGATGCGGGAACAGGCACACGTGCACACAGACAGACAGACACTTTTAATTTCATGTCAAATAAAGGACATACACACTTTCAAATCAAATGATGCTCTAAAGCATGAGAACTGTAGAAGACGCGTGGCAATGAGATCGAGAGCGTTTTGTGTGCGTACTTTTCCCGAAGCTCGTCGCAATCTCGTTGGATACGTCCACGCCGCTCTGCAACTCATCCCTGCTCAGGGCTTCACCGGGAGAGGTCTTCAAAGGAAAATATAGTCATAATAACATAAGATAAGATAACATAAGATAAGATTAGATAGAACTTTATTCATCCTGAAGGAAAATCGTTTAATCTTGACTGCGTTTTGATCAAATGTTGGGGAAATTCATGCACAAGTATGTTCCTTTGTTTATTTAAAAAAAAAACCCCATGCAATCAATTGTTCACCTCAGCAGCTAAATACAAAAGTACTCATGCATGCATTTCTAAATGTCATTGCCCTGCTTGGATCAGGCGAGTGCTTCCTCTTGGGACACAGAGTCCAAGTGTCCAGGTGGGCGGGTCCTCCTCACCTGCTCCTTGTTCTCGCGGTCGGCCAGCAGCTGTTTGAGGTACCAGCCTTTGTTCTGGGGCTGCAGGTTCTGGATGCCCATGGCCTTCAGGGTCTCATGCAAGCGATCCTCGTCTCCGCTCAGCAGCGCCTGCTCGGCGGCACGCAGGGCGTTGCTCACTGTCAACAACAACAACAACAACAACAACAACACATCAGCAGCAGCTCATGGCGTCTCTGTGCAAACAATACAATAATGTACACATACTATGAGCGCGACTACGAGTGGTTCACCGCCAGCTGACAATCTCTATGGGGGGAAGGGGGGTGGGGGGTGGCGAGACTTACAGTTGACCTTGTTGACGTTCCCCTGGATCTCGGCCTGGGTGAGGAGCTCGTCGTAAACATCCAGCTCTGCGTCTGCGTTCTCCACCAGCTGCACAACATCCACACGGCACCATCAAACACCAGGCCTAGCCATATGTCTACACATCTCTCATCCTTCTGCTCCAATTTTGATCTCATCCATATATACAGTGCTTTGTCCCAATGATAGATCGTGTAGGCCTGGACTGCATTTATATAGCATGAGGCAAAGCCCAACCGGATGGTTCTTTAAACACCCAGTGACGAGACCCGTCGCCGGTAACCGTACCCGCTTGCGTGAGTTGGCCACTTTCTGCCCCTTGGCCTGGTAGAGCATGTCGTGGTAGCTCTGGGCGGTGTCGTTGTCCAGGTTGACCAGCATGGTGTTGGGGTTCTGCATGGCCGCCATGGTGCCCTCCGGGACACCCTGGTCGATGGCCTCATTGATGGCGATCACCGCAGCGTGCACTGGTGGCGGGAAAAGGGGACGCACGATGGAGACATTGTCATGTATTCCCATTGAATGTAGATTAAAACGTATATCGTTTACCGTTTGGCAGGTAATTTCACCAAGCCTGTCAAGCTTGTAGAATGAATATACCAAATTGGCCGGTATGTTCATTTAAAAGTGTATTAAGTTGAACATATATTTTATTTTGCATATATTTCATATTGCGAGGTATATTAAAAATGAGTTGTTTGCTGTTTGGCAATGTGATATATCCAAGCTAGTCTTACATGCAGCCTCGTCCACTGACAGCTCATTCGCCAGGATGCCGCCAATCTTGCTGAAGGCGGGCATCTGGATTCCATACTTCTCCAGCTCACTCTTCATGTTGTCGATCTCTTCCTCTGAATGAGGACAGACAAGCAAGGACACCGATCAATGAATAGCAGAGAGAGAGAGAGACAGAACTATAGAGAAGGAGTGAAAGAGAGAGAATGAGAAAGAGAGAGAAAGAGAGAGAAACAAAGGAACAGAGAAAGAGATAAATAGACCAATGATAAATTGGGTGTTAGACGTTGGGTATAATTAAAGTGAAAGAGACAAAACGTCCCAGACTAGTGCGTGATTTTCCAAACCCTGAATGTCCCTCCAGCACAGAAAAGCTGAGCGCTAGCCCAGAAGGACAGGAAAAGCTCTTAGTATTACTAATGGCTTTCACATTGACAGCCTACCCACCCCCTCCCCGACCCCCCCCCCCCCCCCAAAAAATACTCCAGCAGTAGCAACTCCTACGGGTCTGGTTTAAGTTAACAGACCATCCAACAGTCACTCAGTTAAAACCTTTCACGCTTACCGAGGAAAATCTGAAAAACATTTGCCTACAGCGAGTGTGACGCCGTCAGCGGGGATGGAATATTTAACCAAATGAGCCAAGTATTGAGTCGGGGAAAGACGGGCGGAGAGACACAGAGACACACACATACACCAACAACAGTTTCTTACCTGTGAAATCAACTTTTCCATACAGGTCCTGGATCTGCGGGGCCAGGCCCAGCTAAACAAGGTAGAGACTATATCCAAAAAAATACAAAATAAAACAAATAAACAAGAGAATGAGCACATAATGGGCGGAAGGGGCAGCAGAGGGGTGGTTGGAGGGCACAACAACAGGCCCAGGGCGGAAGCTCCAGGCCTGGGAGAGATTTACAGGCTGTTGAGGAGTGGCCCGGTTGGAAGGCACGCATAATGGCAAAGTAGCGACACAACATTGTTTTCTATGGCCCTTCAATTAGCACTCATTATAAACATAGCTTCGCAATGGCATTCTGGCATCTGTGTGCCACCTGGGCCTATTTCTTTTTTTTAAAGAGCAACAAACAGCCATTTAGTCATTTTGCAAGGGCACATACTAAATCACACACAAAAATCACACAGACACACACATACACACACACACACACACACACACACACACACAATGCTCTGTTCTGTTGGTTGGACTTCCTGACTCCAAGCCCCAGACGTAAAAGCCCCCTGGTCCCTTGGTGTTGTTGTTACAGTCTCTGGAACATTCTCTCGAAAGCGAGCTAAGAACTAAGACTTCTCTCTGTGTGGGTCTCTCTCTGTGTGCAGCTCCTAGCATGCATGCCGGGATGCCTTTCTGCAGTAAAACCGCACAGTTCACCTTATAAAAATGCCAAGACTCCCTCGGACCGGGATGCAAAAAAAATGTATGCAGGTAAATATGTATGCAGAAAGTGTGTGTGTGCGTGTATATGAATGTATTATGGGTTTTTTTCTCAACACACACACACACACACACACACACACACACACACACACACACACACACACACACACACACACACACACACACACACACACACACAACACACACACACACACAGACACACACACCTAAACAGAGAGGCCCTCCTCATCAGCTTAGTTTAACCTAAAATCAGGGAGAAACTAACAATCCTTCGGCACACATACGAACACACACAGACACTCTTAAACGCCCAAACACGCCGTTGCCTTTTATTTGGCCAGAGTGTGTTTATTCGTTGAATCATCGTCAAGGGAGACTCTGGGAGAGATTGGCAGTGTGTACATTATTACAGTGCAGGGCTGCGGGGCCTCTGGGCGGAAGACAAACACTGCAATCAACACACACTGGGAGGGGGGAGAGAGAGGAGGGAGTACCTGAGAGCGTGTATACAGTAGATGCAGCGTGGCATGTTCTTCCGGTCGTAAATGTCCGTCGTCTCCGGGTAGAAGATCTGAAACAAACGGTGGGACGGTTACGGAGGGAACCCGGGGACTCGATCAGAGCCGGGACACTGTAGACGTGTCCCTGCAGGCGGACATGTAGAGGAGGAGGAATGGCTGGCAAGCTGGCTCTAGCGGCTCTAGCTGACTACTCTAGCGCTGGGCGACACTTGCAAGTCCTGGCAGCCATTCATAGAAAGTATCGGTGAAGATGTGTCTGTGGGTAGATTAAGAAATGGGAGCTATGCAGAGAGAGAGAGCGAAAGAGACACACAGACAGGTACAGAGAGAGAGATAGAGATTTAGAGAGAGAGAGAGAGAGAGAGTTAGAGAGAGAGAGAGAGAGAGAGAGAGATAGAGAGAGAGTGAGAGATAATTGGTGTAAAAGAAGAATAAGGGAAGGTAAGACGTGAGTCACCTTTGGCAGCCCTTTCTCCGTCATGGCGTTCAGCCACTGGATAACATTGTCTGTGTGTCTGAAATGGAGACCGGTCGCCTGTAGGAGAAAAATCATACTTGAGCACACAGACAGACAGAGTCATTCATTCATTACCTCACCGGGTAGAGCCGGCCTGACTCTCAAAGACAAGAGGCCCGGGACACTGAGGACCTATTCACTCTGCTGCTGCTGCCAAGGTACAGCACAAAGTAGCAGAGTTCACAGCTCACTGGTGCACTGAACGCTTGTGTTGTGCTAGCTTGGGCTGCCCCATGCTGACTCCATAGGGAATACACACATGACTAAATATCATCACACTATACGTACAGAGCCATCTCTTTCATTGGCATTTCAAAAGTTGCTTCTGATTGCTTCAAATGGGTGCCATGTGGTGAAATAACCTGTGTCTGGGTATGGGTCTACTCAGATGCAAATGCATGTGTATGATGAATCATGTAGGTGGCATTAGCTCATGAATGCCTTCAGACTAAAAGTAGGAAGCATAAAGAGAAAACGTAACTGAACATGTGACTTGATAAAAGAAAGTAGCCTACATGTTTGAATGTGTAGAACAGAATCAACAGTTTTATCACACCCAGACGATGAGATGGCTCCAAATTGCAGACTGTCGAAGGCTAATTGAAGGCTGTATTTGCGCTAACATTACGACACATTACCTTCGAACATAAGGACTAATTACCCAAAGATGTGAGTGATCCCACTCAAACCTTGCAGCAGTGCCCACACACATCAACACAGTGCACCACCCACCCCCACCCACCCCCCTACCCACCCACACCTGCTGGCTTCCCCTATGATTCCCGTATGAATTTTACTGATGATATTGTCGTTTTCCACCGAGCCCCTCACCTTGTAGCGCGTCTGCTCGCGGTCGTAGATCTTCTTGAGCGAGACGGTGTGCGGGGCGAAGAAGTTTCCCAGCTTGGCCAGGTAGACGCCGTTGCGAAGGCCCTCCTCCAGCTCTGTGGTGGGCGGCAACTCCTCGTCAAGACACGCCTCCATCCACCTGCAGGGAAACAGCACGGCAGGCAGATGTGTTCAGGTTCAGGGGATGACAGAGGCCAGAGCGTCATCATTTTCACGGTATCATCAAGGCATGCAATGAAGACGATACAAACAACATACAAAACCGCATCGGGCAATGTGGTTCTGTTGCAAAAATGAATGATGGGAAAATATCACACTGAAAATGTGTCAGAATATGATTTGATGACTAATCTATTTGAATGCGTTGAATCGGGTTTATATGCTGTGGTGGTTTTAGGGAACAAACAAACAGTTAATGACATGCTTAACTGGACCAGTGGAGTCCTGCTTCCGCTAAACCAGTTCCAGTGGTGGACAAACAGACAGTTGCTGATGGCTGGTCAGAACATGTGACACTGAAAATATGTCAGAATATGATTTGATGACTAATCTATTTGAATGCGTTGAATCGTGTTTATATGCTGTGGTGGTTGGTAGTTTCACAAAATAAATTAAGTTGTAAACTGTGACATGAAATGACTATGAATTGCCGCTACGCTTTCAGTTTTTAACAGTCCCAGTCTCCCTTAAATGTTGAAGCAGCTAAAGGTTATTAAGGACGTTCCCTGCTGGAGAGGCTTACAAAGAATGGCATACCCTTAGCAACCCCATAGACACAAAGCTGATCAGAGATTACACAAGTATGGGGGGGGGGGGTGCGAATTTCATTAGCTTGTATTGCATTACGGACACACCCGCCACACACACACACACACCCCACACACACACACACACCCACACACCACACACACACACACACACAATGTCACCTGAAGTGAGTTAAGTGCAGTGGAACTCAACACGTCCCATAGAAACAAAACTTTCTTGTAAATGGGACTGATCGTACGACGCAAGGTGCCGGGCATTCCCACCCCCCCCCCCCCCCTTGAGGTGTTAAATGTCATTTCTATGAGGTCATGGCGTGGACTCACATTCCGGCTGTGAGTGTTTTTTCGCCGTCTGCCCTTTGCCCTCCCACGAAGCGCAGGAAACCCGGAGCTACTTTACCTTCCTGCGACGGGCCTCAGCAGACCGGATTCCACAAGGCCTTCCACTGTAGCCAGGCACACTGGAGCTGCCCCCCCACCCCACCGCCAGCCTCCCCACACCCACTGCCGGCCTCACCCCAGTACACAGCCTCCCCCCCACAGCCATCCAGCACGCATCCAGGGGGGAAGATGGATCAAGGAAAACCAATCTCTCCAATCTCTCCATCTTTAAATTGCATTGAACAAATGTAGAATATTATGAAGATGATCCGACAAGCTTCTTGTACAAGATACAAAAAATGCAAATGCATCTTTATACCTATTGAATACAGTTTTTGTACACAGTGCTACTACCATTAGAAATGACCTTCCATATATATACCGAATACATACAGTATATATGTCATGATCCTTTTTTTGGGCCAAGCATGCGTGGATACATGCAAAGTTGTCAGGTGGTATAAAAATGATATATGCTGATATATCAAGCCCACGTCACCTTCCACTGAATTTATGAACTGCTCGACTCTCGACTCTCCTCAAAGTCATCAACATGTCCATTATTGTGCCGTGCAAAACATACACGTCTCTCAGCAGGCCCGGCAGACACTGAAGAGCCTGGGATATAATACAGACTCCTGGAGACATGTGAATAAATCCATGTATGCAGGCCCCCAGAGTGGCCGATAGGAGATATGAGGATTCTATCTGGCCTTGCACGGCATTTCAGTCAGGGAGAGCAGACAGGCCTTGGGGGGGGGGTATGGGTCAAGGGGTTTACGGCAGACAAATAAATTGCAGAGAGACACACTATTCCCAACTTTTTGACACACACACACACACACACACAACACCACACACACACACACACACACACACACACACACACACACACACACACCACACACACACACACACACACACACACACACACACACACACACACACCACACACACACACACACACACCAGCTGAAACAACTCCACCCTCCTCCCAGGAAGTTGTGACATGGGGTCTCCACCAGGCAGATACAGGCCCCTCTATTCAGGCCACGGCGGCCAGACCTTGGCAAGGGGATCTGGGCCTCGGCCAACCAGGAACAACCCCCTCCTTTCACTCCACGCTGGGAGCAGTGAAAGGCTCCATAAAAGCCTCCATACTAATGGTTCGTTATCAGGCCGATACACACCCTTTCCCATTCTAGTGCAAACACGGGCACGCCCTTCACTTAACCAATGAAGACAGCCGAAATGCATGCAATGTGCGTTAAGAATGTGGACTGTGGCATTCCGGCAATGGAAGGGAACTGTCAACGGTTTGAACATGACAGTGTCTAAAAGCGACATGCACATCATCTCGGTTTTATGGACCGCTGATTGGAATTGATGGCATGCGGTGGTACAGACAGATTTTTTTCCCCTTTTGGCACAGTTTCAAAATAAAACATGTCGACATGACATTCCACTTCCCCTCCCCATGGCTCAAGTTCTCAAGTCCCTACGTCTGCCTGTACGTGTTCACAAGTGTCAGAGAGGAAATGATCTCTCAGGATGGGGGGAAACAATACTCAACAGCCGATGAAAATGAGACAACAGGCCATCGGTGGTCAGGGGTCAAGCTAACCTCCCACCGCGTGGCTAGCCAGCGCACGTGCAACAAGCTACATTCAGCGCTACCGCCGCCGCGCCGGCAGGAAGTATCGGCACCGTTGTTGCATCTAGTCACACATCCTGTCGCGAGCAGCAGCGAGTCAAGAAGCCAGACGTCGGGTTCAGAAGCCCCTCTTGCAGGAAACGGCCCAAAAAACGAAACAAAGTAAAAAGGTTTTGATGGTCAACCGACTCTTCTGCAAATATGTGGTCGCATATCACCAGCTAGATCAGTCAGCCAGTGTCTCAAAGCCATTGTGGGGAGGATAACGAGCACTTAGAAACCTGCAGATAGTGCTCCAACCCGCATAATTGAAATCAGCAGCCTTGTGTTGTTGGAGGACTGGTAATTAAAAGGTTGAACAGATATTGAATGCTGACACACACACACACACACACACACACACACACACACACACACACACACACACACAGACAGACACACACACACACACACACACACACACACACACACACACACGGTTATACATGGTTTCCCCTGACCTTCCTGCTTTATAAGAGCCAGATGACAGGCTGCTTATGCAGACCGGCCATTAGCAGAGTGTAATGACATTAAGATGCAGGCCAGAGGCCGGGGGGCCGGGGCGGGGGGGTTGCTGGATGCTGGAATGGACTAATGGTTAATAGCCGGTGAACCTGCTCCACTGTTTGCACAGCATCTAAATCCACTAACCTTCAATTCTCGATCCCTCCCCCCCCCCCGTCAAGAAGACCAAGGAGCTGGACTGCAGGAAGTGGAGAGGAGAGCACGCCCCCATCTCCATCGACGGGGTTGCAGTAGAGAGGGTCAGCAGCTTAAGTTCCTCGGCGTGCACATCTCCGAGGACCTCACATGGACCACACACACCACACACCACACGTGGTGAAAAAGGACCAACAACGCCTGTATTTCCTCAGGCGACTGAGGAAATTCAACATGTGCCCCCGCATCCTCAGAACATTCTACTCCTGTACCATCGAGAGTGTTCTCACAGGATGCATCACCGTCTGGTACGGGAACTGCACCGCACTGGAGCGTAGAACACTACAGAGGGTGGTGCGGACGGCCCAGTACATCGTTGGAGGTGAGCTTCCCTCCCTCCTGGATATATACACCAGGCGGTGCGTGGCCAAGGCCAAACGGATTATTAAAGACAATAACCACCCCAGCCACGAACTGTACACACTTCTACCATCAGGCAGGCGATACCGCAGTATCAAGTACCGCACGAGCAGACTCAGAGACAGCTTCCACAGTCAGGCCATCAGGCTGCTGAACAAGTGCTAGTGCTAAGTGTTACTGCTAGTGCTAGTGCTAGCTCTGGTGTGCTAGTGCTAAGTGTTACTGCTAGCGATACTGCTTAGTGCTAGTCCTGGTGCAAGTGCTGGTAGTAGTGCTAAGTGTTGGTGCCGGTGCTACTGCTAGTGCTAGTGTTACTGCTACTGCTAGTGCTAGTGCTAGTGTTACTGCTAGTGCTAGTGCTAGTGTTACTGCTAGTGCTAGTGCTAGTGTTACTGCTGCTAGTGCTAGTGCTAGTGTTACTGCTAGTGCTAGTGTTACTGCTAGTGTTACTGCTAGTGCTAGTGCTAGTGTTACTGCTAGTGCTAGTGCTAGTGTTACTGCTGGTGCTAGTGATAATGTTACTGCTAGTGCTAGTGTTACTGCTAGTGCTAGTCCGGGTGCTAATTGCTGGTGCTAGTGTTGTTCTAGTGTGTTCTGGTGTGACTGTCTGAGGATGTATTCTGTGACATTCTGTGAATGTCAAAATATAACAATGTATATTTTATTACATTGATTTATATTTGTATTGCTCCCTTTCATATTTTTTTGACACTTTATTTTATACAGTTTTCTTTTGTTAAGATTTTTTATAACTTGTTAATATAGTTTTCTATTCTATTTATATTTGTATTCTTTTATAACTGCGACTGTCGGGCGTTTTGCACGTTAGAATTTCACTCACTGTTTATACTTACTATAAAACTGAAGTGACAATAAAACACTTGAGAACAACTTGAAACTTGAAACCCTTCAGGGAGATGGGCCCGGTACCAGGCTTCAATCAGAGCATTGTATCGTGAGAACATCCCACTAAATCTGTTATTTTATTTTTATTATTCTACCGTTTATTTCTCTATTGTTTTATTGTATTGCTATGCAACCTGGCACAAGAATTTCCGTCGGGATTAATAAAGTTCCATCTTTTCTTCGAAAACCTCCCGGATGCACACGGCAGATACTACTAAAAAAGGATTGATACGTTTGGATTTTTGTTTTTAATGCTGTGGGGTTTTTTTGCAACACGTGGCGAGACTTTTCAGAGTCAATATATTTCCTCCATCGTTCCAAAAAACACAAAAAAAAGGGCCAAAAACATCACACGAGCGACTTTCATCGGGGCCGTCACACACACACACACACACACACACAGCTTGTGTGACTTGTGTGTTGTTGTTGTTTATATTAGGTCTTTTTAATGAGACACGGTCACAAAGAGCTCCACTGTCCAAAAAAGTATTTGAGAAGAGGAGGGAGGGGGGGGGGGGGGTGAGAGAGGGGCTGAGAGGAGGAGGGCGACCTCACCCCGCCCGCAACAAGATACCGGTGTGATGCTGTTAATGCTCTGCTGTCCTTGGAAGTGTCAGAGAAAAGTCCCTGCATGCCTCAGATCCGTGTACAGAGCGATTGTCGAGAGAGAGAGCGAGAGTGAGAGCGAGAGCGAGAGAGAGAGACCAGTTTTAGGTCAGAGTCCTCGATTGTCAACTTCTATTGTGACACACACACACGTGAATGCCTCAGAGGATGCCTGGAAGGGAAGGCAAGTGTGCGGCGGTGGCCTTATCACCACACAGCACAATGTCAAGGCACTGCAGACAATGGACAGCTTCAGTTCATCAGCCAGTTGACAGCAGCTCTGTCTCTCTCACACAGCGAGGGTCTTCATTAAAAAGACACAGAGGGAGCTGCGGTGTGACAGTGTGTGAGACGGGGGACCGTTTCCCGGGAAAAGGAAAAAAAAAAGACTACAAGCCACTAGTTGCCGTGCTGCTCCTGGAACAACAGGTGCTGAACCCATTATACCACCGTTGGAACTGGACTCACTGGGGAGGACCAGGAGCAAAATAAACAGAATTAAATTAGGGAACAAACAGTTCATTACATGCTTAACTGGACCAGTGGAGTCCTGCTTCCGCTAAACCAGTTCCAGTGGTGGACAAACAGACAGTTGCTGATGGCTGGAACGGTCAGAACATGTCCGTGCAAGCAGTGTGTGTGTGTGTGTGTGTGTGTGTGTGTGTGTGTGTGTGTGTGGTGTGTGTGTGTGTGTGTGGTGTGTGTGTGTGTGTGTGTGTGTGTGTGTGTGTGTGTGTGTGTGTGTGTGTGTGTGTGTGTGTGTGTGTGTGTGTTTCGCCTTATTGCCGTGGTGCGTACAGAGACACACAGGCCCTAGCAGAGGGGGGAGGGGGGAGGGGGGGTTCATTGCTAAAAGCGATCATTCATCAAGTCACCATCCAACCTCCACACAGGCACCCCCACACCCCCCCCAGGTGATGGCCAGTATCACCTACCCCCCTCCCCCCCTGCATCTCACCACCCACCCCCCGCATTCAAGGAGTCATATCCCGCAGGCGTCTGTGTACATAAACCAGCGTAGCTTGTAGACATTGGGAAGAAGAAGAAGGGTGGGGGTGGGGGGGGTGGGGGTGGTGGGGGGTGGGGGGTGGAGCGGGCCTGAGGCAGCGGGTGCAGGGAGGCGGATCGGTCTGCTGATGAAGCACAGGCAGTAAAAAGCAAAAAAGGTGGAGGAGGTAGAGGAGGAGGGAGCGAGTGAGTCACGGCACTGGACAGCACGGGGGGGAAAAAAATAAAAGAAAGTTTAGCGGGCTTCTGCGGGTGGAGTCCTGCCAACTCAACGTTCCCTCCTCCCGTCGTCTCCCGCCCGCTATTCAAAGCGGCCCCGGCAGACATCCAAACCGGAAGAGTAACTTGTAGTCTCATGTTTCCTCGATGGACAGCTGAGAAGTGGGGCCGTTGTGTGTGTGTGTGTGTGTGTGTGTGTGGTGTGTGGGTCTTTCAGAGGAGCACACAGAGCGTGTTCGACGGTGTCCTCCGGTAAACACTTTGTTGCTTTAGAGTCGTCGACAAATCGACCCGTGCGCAAATGAGGCCCGATAAGTGAACAGAGAAGCTGCTCAACTCCAAAGCCTCACACATTTGAATGCTCATTAAGACGCTTTTAGATTGAGCTGCCTTTAGCCGTGGCTAGAAGCAAAAGCCTTGACTCCTATTCCGTACAGTAATCTACAGTGAGTCTAAGTCTAAGCTGGAAGCATTGACAGAGCAGTCACCTTAAGGGAAAGACAGTATATTAACATGGAGCCTCTGGTGAGTGAATTTCCCAGGGCAGCAGAATGAAACGGCGGATCCTATGAGGTGACATCCGCTGCAGTAAGAGCAGCAGCAGACCAGATCTAGACCAGAGAGTGCATGGAAATCATTTACAAAACAGGAAATGACTTGAGTCGCGGAACTTTCAAGGGAGTCGGGGTTGAGCTCGTACTACGTGACGAGACGAGAAGAACTTTGAGGGAACATTCCTGACATAGTGGAAGAGAAAGAGACTTGTTTCTACTTTGTGCCGTGGTCCGTGCTCGACACCCCTGTGGGAAAAACATTTGTGATCACCTAACCGTGCAGGGAGAGCCTTTTGTGTAAAGGCCATCTCTGGGAATTAGCGGCCAAATCTAAATGTCAGCGATGAAAGGTGTTGGGTCAGAACAATGAGGAGACCTGGCTCCCCACGGGGCCGACGTACACAAGTGAAGAGCATCCCACCGCCTATCACGTATGCATGTAGCCATGGTAATGTCACTACGGTTGATTTTCTCAGAGCATAGCAACACGGTGACTGTGTGTGTAGGACTGTGATTGAGTGCAACAGCTCGCAGATCCCTTCAATTCTCAGACGTTAATTGTGTGTATCTAAATTTCACCAACTAGAGACAATGAAGGGTGTGTACCCTTCATTGCCACACACACACACACACACACACACACACACACACACACACACACACACACACACACAACACACACACACACACACACACACACACACACACACACACACACACACACACACACACACACACACACACACACACACACACACACACGTTTTTCCCTCCACGGCGAGACTCGACAGACAGTAGGCCAATAGATCCTTGGGTAAACGTTAAGCCTACTGGAGAAAATGACAGCGCCATTGGAGCGGGACATGTCGTAACACACAAGTTCAACGTCACGGGTATCCCCAAGGAAAATATGAGTGTGTGAGTGGGAAATACGTATGCAATAGGCAAAGCACGGACAATGGTCCAGTCACCAAAACTCTTGCTGCTCGTGTTCCTTGTGTTTGCTTGCGTTGTTTGCGGAGGCCAATATTGGTATTTGACCAACAATGAAGGAATTAGGTTATTGTTATAAGATGAAAGATTGATGAAAGGAAAGCATTATCGGCCCCTTTCTTTACTTCAATTTGTATTTTTTTTCTTTTTATAGACTAAAGTTAAATACAGACCTTCACAGGCTAAAATAGAACAGTGTCATGGAAATATCTCTAGGACTGCCCTTTAACACATAAGATGTCTATAGTAGTTTTTCGTTGAACGTTAAACACCATTTTATGACAAGACAGACTTGTACTTGTACTTGTACAGTGTGTGTGTGTGTGTGTTTAGTAGACCAGTTTCTTTGCATGTATGCACCAGGGAGCACACATCTCCACCCAGAAAGGGACGTTAAATACCACAAATTGTCGCCTCAGGAAAAACCAACAAGATGTCACTTTGCAGGTATGGTATAGCCAGCTACAGCCTTTGTGTTGTGTGTGTGTGTGTGTGTGTGTGTGTGTGTGTGTGTGTGTGTGTGTGTGTGTGTGTGTGTGTGTGTGTGTGTGTGTGTGTGTGTGTGTGTGTGTCGATGCGTGAAGTGCACGAGTAGACACATGACATGACGCATGACAAAGGACAGGTTTGGTAGTCCTCTGAAAATCTTCCTTGGCCTTCACTTTCACCACCGCCGATCTCACACTTAATTACAACTCCTACTATGGGTTGGGAGAAGAGTCTGAGACACAACAGCACACGCCCACATAGATGCAGGGCGTGTAGAGACACACACACACACACACACACACACACACACACAGTCTCACACACACAGCCCTCCCCATCAATACAGGGTAAACCAACTCCCACCCACACGATCTCCATATGATTAAATTTGCATATACTGAGGGAAAAGCCTGCAATCTTCTGCAAAAGCAAGTGACCAAATGAAACGCATCTACTGCATACAATCGGGGGGGGGGGGGGGGGGGGGGGACGTTTAGAGCGTATTTACAGCTTCAGAGAGTCTGAGCAAGGTAGCGCAGATAATACGGGAGTAATCACATGCAGTCCAATAACTGCAGTCCAACGTGATCAAAACCCTCATTATGTTGCAGCCATTTACCTGGCAATGCTGTATATGTTTTTTATTGGGGTGAGGGGGGGAGCAGGCAGGCCCTGGAGATGGATCAACAAGCGCAGGTATGGTGAGAAAACGCGCCAAACTGCATTCCCAAAATGGGAGAGAATAGAAGCGAGAAAGAGAGCGCAAGGCCAACGCAGAGAGTGAAAAGGGGAAATCTAAATCATCAACATTACACACATCTTGGGAAATTACTGAGAATAGCATAGCACTGGCAGCAGCAGCAGGCATGGAAATTGAATATAAAGCACCCTACAAAAGCCACAGTAACAAAACAATTAGAAAACTAATGTTAATGTTATCCAGACAGAAGCTGTTGTACAACGTCTGCCACAAGGTAAGCTCAGCTGCTGTCAAAGGGTGGACATCAAATAAGACTAGAATATAAAAAGTAACTCCGGTTGATGGAAACATAGCAGGTGACAGGTGCGCGCGCGCACACACACACACACACACACACACACACACACACACACACACACACACACACACTCACACACACACACACACACACACAACACCACCACACACACACACACACACACACACACACACACACACACACACACAACGAGCAACATCACTGCGAAAGGTTAACCCTCCCTCAGCCAAACATGCATGAGCAACAAACACATGCTGTGTGGTTTTCCCCTTCACTGTATCCACTCTTACCAAGGCCACGCATGGTCAGTGTGTGATGCATGTGTGTATTTGTGTGTGTGTGTATGTGGGGGGTGCTGCTGGTGAGGGAGGAAGAGGAAGAGGAGGAAAGCATGAGGGGGATGAGCGGCAGGAGCAGGAGGTCTACCTCCCACCACGTACACATTCACTCTCCGGGTCATTAAATCCAAACCTCAAACAAAAGCCCGTTCTGCTCGTCTCTCCCTGGCAACAATGATTTGCAGCTTGACTTGGAGAACACACAGAGCTAATCATGTTCTGCTGGGATTAAGAACCCGCCCTCTGTCAATTGTGACGCGGCACCGGTACGGAAAACGTTGTCGTGGAGAAGTTGGGGTGTAATTGAGAGAGAGAGTGAGGTAGGGCTATAAACTTCAGCAATAAACCGCAGTCCATTGGTTATTTTTTTTCGCCCTTCTTCTTTTTTCACATCTCATCATTGCACAGGCTCACCGCTGCATTAGCACACGTGCACACACACACGAACGCACACACACCCGCACCGGAACCTGTTGCTATGACGACGACAGATTGCTGTGGCAACAACATCTGATACAAGGTACTGAGTCACTTCCTGGCTCAACACTTCCTCTTTTTTTCTGAATACGTGAGCCTGGGTCAACAGGAGCCACACACACGTACCGTCTCTCTTATACATCAAACACACACACACACACACAAAAATATCGATCAATCAACAGTATGACAAGAAAAATGAAAAAAGATAATGTAATGTGAGTTGACAGCCTCCACTGTGGTAACCACGATGGCGAGTGTGTGTTCAGTCTGCTGCCATGTTGCCTCACACACACACCGCCAGCAGCTGGACTGGTTCACCATGGATTACACGCGCCCCTGCAAACAGCTGGATGCAAATCCAGATGCATCTACTACTACAGCCAAGATAACCTTCTGCCTCGACTCCTAGCTCCCTGTGTGTGTGTGTGTGTGTGTGTGTTACCTCTTGGCCTCCTCCAGGTGACAGAGGTACTCGTAGGCCATGTTTTGCTGCCGCCTCTCATCCATCTCCTCAGCCGTAAGCCGCTCCACGCCATCCAGGACGGCTACACACACCGACACGCACACACACACACACACACACACACACACAGTTAGGACAGTCTAGCGATGCAATAGCAAATGCACTCTGCATGGGAGTGTGTGTAGGCCTCCATTTCCTCTCCCCTGATCGTTGGCAGGGTGTGCACTGCCGGTACAGCCTTCCAAGTGCATCTCCCCCCCCCCCCCCCTCCAACTGTCTGCATGTTGCATAACCTGCAACATGCAAGTCTCCACAAAAACAAAAACCCTCTGAAATGACCCCCTGTAGGTTAGGCCGCATTACTTTACATTTACATGTTGCAACTCAGTTAGGCACCACTAGGCCTACAATGAGGTGCCTCAAATTAATCTCTTACAATAAGTCACAAGGACGCATGTGGAAGGGGACGAAACCAGAATTTTTTTTTTGTAATAGTAGGTCGACTGCCACAGCTTATAATAACTAATAGGTTATGGTTGTGAATAGAAGAGAGTATATAGCCATATATATGGGGGCATGTGAAGGGCTTTCCATTCATGTCTTGGCACAGATGAAATGATGGCCAAGGATGTACAGTACAATTATGAAAGTGCTACTAGAAGGTTGATGTTTTTTTTTTACTATTAATAGGCGCAACATATGGGATGGCTGCAAAGGTGTACAGTCGCTGATCCACCCAAATACCTGACTTTTCAGAGACAGCCCTCCAGGGTCGCGACATGCTGTCTTGTGCGTAATGTCAAAGGAAGTAAAGTCGCATCAGAAGTGTGGAAATACTGAACTATGTATTCGGGGCTGGGCCTGGCCTACTTCATATTTTAGCAACAGTGATGAAAACACGGAAGTGAATAGTTTAAGCCATGCCGACGCACAGCAATAAAACTCAAACTCTTCCATAGACATACACACATAAATACATGCATACATATAGATACGTGACCAATGAGCGATTACAGTTGTTGTTGTTTTTTTTACACATGTGCTGACGCGCGAATAACTTTGTCACTGTCCCGCCAAAAACAACATTCAGAAGTCCCATCGGAGTCAAAGGGAGAACTTTTTCTCAGGTGGTGGGGTGGGGGGGGTGAAACTTACAGCCGTATCTGGGCCGCAGCCCGTCCGCCTCGTCTGACGCGGACATCTCCTCTCTGTGTTGAGACGCGGCGCTCAGCTCCCCCGCTCCGCTGCTGGGTGATACTGTCCTACTGCTGTCCTACTGCTGGACAGATCTCCTGCTGTCCTACTACTATCACCGTGCCTTACCGGAACACTCCTCACAGCTCAAAGATCCAGTACACACAGGCACTTAAATCACCACTTAAATGGGAAGAACCTTCTGTTTTTGCGGCCCTCTTCTTGTTCCTTCTCTCTGCACAAGCTTGACTTGAGGTTGCTTGACTTTTTTTTCCCTTCAAACCTCACTGATGTCACTCTGGGTGTGTTCTTCCTAATCCTAAAGTATGCGTTTCAGAAAAACACCCCCTCCCCTCCGCTCCGCTCGGTCGTCTTTCGGTGAAACTGACTGCAGGCGCCGCAGCGCCCTCTGCAGGCCGTTCTGCTGGCTGCTCTAATAACCCACCTGGCTGCAAGTGGTGTGTGTGTGTGTGTGTGTGTGTTTTAGGGGGGGACAACAACAATGGGTGACGACCAGGGATGTGCACAGGTACGGGCTATTGTTGCCCGTTTACCCTGATTGGCTGAGTTGCCCCTCTGGAGAGACTTTATTTTTATTTATTTTTATTGAACATAAAAAATTAACAAGCAGAAACACACAGTGGCGGACTCAGGGGGGGGGGGGCAACCACAGTTGAAAACGTCATGCTAAAGTGCCTTCTTCAGTGGCGAAATCGTGGGAAAACATAGCAAGAAAATCAATAACATGTCTTAATGAGTCCTCTGTTAGTGGATAAAATGTGATACAGTGCCCTATTGGTGCCCTTCCAATGGTCTACACTTGACATTCCCTATGGGCGCCCTTCCAAAGGTAAATGGTGGCGTGATAAAGTGCCCTCTATGCTGCCACTACATGACAGTGTCCCAAAGGGTGCCCTTTCCAGTAGACGAAATGGGATGCAGTACTATAAAGGGTCTTCCTACATGTGTGAGAATGTTGGAGGGTTTCCTAATAGATACCCCTCCAGTGGAGAAAATGTGATGTGATGTGACAAACAGTAGGTGCCCTTACAATGGGACAAACTTGAGGTTCCCTACAGGTGCCTTTCTGATGAAAACTCATGAAGTACCCTCTTAGATGCCCTTCTAAGTGAGAGGCGGAAAAAATGGGGGGAAAAGTATTGAGTGTCCCCTGTGCCCCTTCATGCAATAAATGATGATGATATGCCCTCTAGAGCAAGAAAATTTGATACCATGTCTTAATGACTGCTCTTCTGGAGAAAACGTGATGCAGCGCCCTATAAGGTGCATTTACAATGGTGTAAACTTAACCTTCTCTATGGGTGCCCTTCCAATGCACCATGCAGCATTCATGGAGACAAAGAAAGCTGTCAATCCAGGTCAGCGCCCCCTTGAGCAACAGAAGCTCTCAGACACCCGCTGGACCTGCAGGGAAAATGCCTTGAAAACAATCAAAAAGGTCCTCCCTGCTGCCATGCAATACCTGGGGGATCTGAGGAAGTGAAACAGCAGACAGGTACTGGGAGGCCAAAAGGACCTCCCAAACCCGGGTGTGGGAGGAGTTCGGGGGGGCCATGGAGCAGGACTTTCGGTTGGCCTCAAGGAAGTTCTGGCAAACTGTCCGTCGACTCAGGAAGGGAAAGCAGGGCTTGGCTCAGGCTGTGCTCAGTCGGGGAGGAGAACTGCTGACCCAGACTGAGGATATTGTCGGGCGGTGGAAGGAACACTTTGAGGAGCTCCTGAATCCGACCAGTACGTCCTCTGTGGAAGAGGCAGAGTCTGAAGACTCGAGGGAAGTCTCACCCATATCCTTGGTAGAGGTCACTGAAGTAGTCAAAAAGCTCTTCAGTGGCAAGGCGCCAGGTGTGGATGAGATTCACCCTGAGATGCTCAAGGCTCTGGACATTGTCGGGCTGTCGTGGCTGACACGCCTAGTCAATGTAGCGTGGAGGTCGGGGACAGTACCTGTGGAATGGCAGACCGGGGTGGTGGTCCCCATTTTCAAAAAAGGGGACCGGAGGGTGTGCTCCAACTATCGGGTATCACACTGCTCAGCCTCCCCGGGAAACTTTATTCCAGGGTGCTGGAGAGGAGGCTCCGGCCGATTGTCGAACCTCAGCTTCAGGAGGAACAATGCGGATTCCGTCCCGGCCGTGGAACAGTGGACCAGCTGTTTAACCTCGCAGGGTTGTTGGGGGGCGCATGGGAGTTTGCCCATCCAGTCTACATGTGCTTTGTGGACTTGGAGAAGGCCTATGACCGTGTCCCCCGGAGAATCCTGTGGGGGGTACTACGGGAGTATGGGGTACCGGGGCCGTTGGTACGTGCCATTCGGTCCCTGTACGAACAAAGTGAGAGCTGTGTCCGTATTCTCGGCACAAAGTCAAGCACGTTCTCAGTGGGTGTTGGACTCCGCCAAGGTTGTCCCTTGTCACCGGTTCTGTTCGTGATCTTCATGGACAGAATCTCAAGGCGCAGCCGAGGTGAGGAGAGTGTCCGGTTTGGGGACCTCAGAATTGCATCTCTGCTCTTTGCGGATGATGTGGTTCTGTTGGCTACATCAGACCGTGACCTCCAGCATGCACTGGGGCGGTTTGCAGCCGAGTGTGAAGCGGTCGGGATGAGAGTCAGCACCTCCAAGTCTGAGGCCGATGGTTATCTGCCGGAAAACGGTGGAGTGTTCCCTCCGGGTTGAACCCGCTGGAGAGATTATATATCTCGTCTGGCCTGGGAACTCCTCGGGATCCCCCAGGAGGAACTAGAGAGCGTGGCTGGGGAAAAGGAAGCCTGGGGGGCCCTGCTTAGCCGGCTGCCACCGCGACCGACCCCGGATAAGCGGACGCAAATGGATGGATCTGAGGAAGTGTGAGCCACCTGATCTGGCTGCAGGAGATGCAAAAATCCTGTTACGCAGCATACATTTTGAATTCCTCCTCTGTTTGGAGATCACAACACCAGTTTTCCTGGAAACATCAATTGCTTCCAACGCTCTCCAACAGAAAAACCTAGCTGCCAGAAAGACCTGGCAGCTGCATACACTGTTGTTGATGGTGTCCTGAGGCGAGTGAAGAAGCTGAGGACTGATGACCAATTCACAGAGATTTTCCAGAAAGCCACAACAGCAGCAGAGACACTGGAAATTGACATTCCAGAACAGATTCCAGGCCAAGGAAGACGCCGGAAAGTCCCCGGAAAATTTAAGTACAGCTCCACCTCTGCAACCGAGGACTACCATGTCCAGACGCTGGAGGAGTACTACAGGGGAAAGCTGTACTTCACCTTCCTGGATACATTGAGGCAGGAGCTTGAGAGGAGGTTCAGAGGTGAAGGACAAACCTGTGATTGTAACATCATTATATCACTGCACAGTCTCACTGACCCGGCTCAGTGGAAGAACATTGACCAGGGTCTCAACACTATGCATTCACTGTGTGAATTATATGGCTTCCAGGGGGAGGAGACCCATCTCCAAACAGAGCTGAGAGTCTTCCATGCAACATACAAATGTCCAAAGAGGACCGCCAAGGCGATGCTGGATGCATTTAAAGAATTTGATGCTCATACTGTATTTCCCACACTGTTTAAGCTCATCAAAACATAGACAAAACTCATAGGCCACAGCAACTGTTGAACGCAGTTTTTTCAAAGCTGAAACTGGTCAAAACAAGGCTGAGAAATCTATGTGGTCAAGAGCGTCTGTCTGATCTCCGCCTACTGGCTATAGAAAGAGAGGTGCCTATTGATAACAATGAAGTCCTGAAGATTTTCATTGAAATGGTCCCTAACATGTTTGAACTGTACCCTGAACTGAACCTGAGCCAAACCCAAACGTTAATGCCAGAACAGTGCAGTTTTTGTTTTGTTTGTTGTTGGTTTGTCTTTATGTTATTAATTTTTATGTTTTCCAGGTTAGAGCAATAGCCCCTCCAAATGTCTGTGCACGTCCCTGGTGACGACTGTCCTGAACACCAACAATGGGTGTTTAGGACCTCACCTACTTCCTTCTCATAAAGCTGTCGTTTATTGCACGCTTCCTTTTCACACACTATTTGTTGATTTGAGTTTAGAATTTGATGAATTACTTGCGCATTTATAAAAAATACTGCAGTGATGATGAAGGTGTGTGCGTGCGTGTGTATGTGCGTGCGTGTGTGTGTGTGTGTGTGTGTGTGTGCTTGTGCGTGCGTGTGTGTGTGTGTGTGTGTGTGTGTTAGAGACGAAGAGGATGGGTTGGTGTGAGTGGATGATGCGGGCAGCTGGGGCACCCAACCCCCCCCCCCCCACCCCCCCCCCCCCCTCCTCAGCCTCCGGTGCTCTCACTACATCTATACAGCACCGTTCACCGTGCCCGGGCGGGGCTGTGAGTTTATATAAGAGAGGCAAAAGTCTGGTGGTCTTCGTTAGATCGTCTTTGAACTGCGGCGACCCTTAAGAAGAACCCTGACTTCAGTGACTCCATCATCTCTGTCTCTGTCTCTGTCTCTGTGTTGGGATGGTGGACAGCTCGGGGATGCTGCGCGGACTGCTGTGCGTCGGCCTCCTGGCGGTGCTCTGCCGCGGACAGACGTCGCAACAAGAAGTTTCCTCCGAAGACCTTGGAGTAGACAGAAGCGACGCGGGAGCCGAGAGAGATTTTGTAAGTATTGACCAGACCTATACAATATGATGTGTTTATTATTATTATTATTATTATTATTATTATTATTATTATTATTTTACAATAGTACAATCTGAAACAATAACAACAACAACAAACTGAAAGTGGAGCTCTTGCATGTGGGTCGGTATTAATCCACTTTATAGAAGAAGCCAACCATCTCATGGTGGTGCATGTGTTTGTCATCTCTTGATGGAGCAGATCGAGGCGATGGAGCGCATTCTGGGGAAGATGCACGACCGCGTCTCCTCCCCGGAGAAGAGAGGAATCCCGCTGGTAAAAGATCTCTACTTTTTATTTTTATTTTATACAAATGGAAATGGAACGAGATTCTAGAAGCCAAGTCTAACACAATTGAATTGATTTATTTTTTCCCACCCGAATGCACCCTGATTGATTTATTTGAGCTATGGGCCCCCATGAATCTATTCACAAAAGTCACTATGTCACTGGTGGTCTGTCACTGGTGGCCTGTTGAACGTTTTCCTCCTTTTCCATCCACGTGAGCCTATACCGATTTGGCTAATTTAATTAATATATCATTTGTGTAGTTTTTTATAGTTAAACCTCTATTTCTTCTCATCTCTCCCTCTATCTCTGTCTCTGTCTCTGTCTCTGTCTCTCTCTCTCTCTCTCTCTCTCTCTCTCTCTCTCTCTCTCTCTCTCTCTCTCTCTTCTCTCTCTCTCTCTCTCTCACTCTCTCTCTCTCTCTCTCTCTCTCAACTCTGTCTCTCTCTGTCTCTGTCTGTCTCTCTGTGTGTGTCTCTCTCTCTCTGTCTGTCTCTCTGTGGCATTAAAAGAACAATCAGCCTATTAAGCTATATGATTTCAAATGCACATTTACAAATAGAATCCATATGCACAGAAATGCACAGACGGCTAAAACACATGCATGAATAACATGTTTAATTCTCCCCCATGTGCCCCCCCCCCCCCCCCCCCAGTGCGGGATGGGTGACAGGTGTGCGATGAGATTCGGGATGCGCATCGGGAAACTTTGTGACTGCGGCAGAGGGGCCAACTGCAACTCCTATCTGCTCAAGTGTATCTAGAGCCCCTCAAGGCCCTCAGGCCCCCCACCCCCCCTCCACAAATCGGTCAAACATCCATCACCACACACACGTGCATCCCAGAGGGCACTTTGCAGAGCCCCCCCAGACGTCACACTTGCACTTCACTTGTATGTCTTTGTGTGTTTGTGTCTTGTTACTCATTGATGTGTATAGAATGTGTATGGCCTTGTTGTTCCGTCCACCACCTTCAAAAATGTTTTGGGAATTTTGATTGTGCGTTTCTTATTGTACACGGTGTAGCATGTAAGTGTTGAATAAAAACCTTTGGCCTAATTGCCTTACTTGGAAACCTTACTTCAGGTTTAAGTTGTTTTAATTGTGAATTGATTTTTAAGTCATATACTACTTGTTTTAATTGTGAACTGATTTGGACATAATAAGGCAGTATTTCCAATAAATGGATACATCATTAATTGCTACTGTATGCCCATACTCAAATCAGAATTCATTGCTTCATTTTTGAAGAATGTGTCTTTGAAAAAAATAAACATTGACATTAAAGTTGCTGAAGCACTTGCATTATTTTGGCCAACACATCAATCTTGGGTGAAAAAAAAGCCTTTTGTAGAGGAAACGTTCAAGAATAAGCTTAGACAAATCCAGCGGTGGTTTTTCATTCTAATAGTACAAAGAATAGAATATCTTTCTTCTTAAAGGAACTTTATTTATCGTTGCCTGGTGGAAATATTATAATCTAAATCTAATATAGGCACATTAATGCAGTAAAAAGATGTGGGCCTACTCGTTCATTCACAATGTCAGTCATTACACAACTGTTGAGGAAGTTCTTAGTTCCTGAGTGCTTAGTTCTTAGTTCCTGAGTCAGCACCTTATTGCTTTTTTCATAGTTTCAAATGTCCTGTTTTGTTTACACCACACCTCTCCATTCACAGTTCCTAAGTGCTTATTTCCAGACTGTGCAGCAAGGTGGGACTGCAAACTGTGACCCAAAATGAAACCAGGCTGTCCAGCTGTGATGTATATATCTCTTTATAAATACACAGCCTATCCAAACCATTCAAAGGCAGAGAGCGTAGCCTATATGTATATGTGCTCAGCCGGAAGGGACCACTCAAAGAACATTTTTATTCCATTAGTGTATTGACTACCATAAATATTAAGCGGCTCATTTAAAATGACACTTCCCTCCTAGCTTCAGGGCAGAGGCTCTGTGTTTGTGGCCAATAGTCGCCATCATTTTCTTAATTCCCTGAAGCAATGTTTGGACGTCAATAGTGAGTCCTGAATGAACATTAGTTTTTTTGTTTCTTTTGCCATGAATCCATAGATAGTTAAAATTGGAATATGATGAATACTAATAACATATTATAAGCACTCCACATTGTTACAAGGCTTTGGCCAAAATAAGTAATTTGTTGCTTTTTCACTGCTCTCTCTCTCTCTCTCTCTCTCTCTCTCTCTCTCTCTCTCTCTCTCTCTCTCTCTCTCTCTCTCTCTCTCTCTCTCTCTCTCTAGCCAAGGTGAGGGCAACAATAGGACCCCACGCATACTGGCAGCAGCTGTGACTCAGGGCGGTGTTTGGCAGGTGATAGCAGGACCTCGCCCGGCTGACAGCCAAACACCCACGCCAGCCTTTTGATACCTCTGACCTCACAGGATAACAAACACCACCATGTAAACACAATATAAACCACAGCTAATATTATTCATCCGTCCTTCAGCCATGCACCTATATGTACTTCCCTTTACTTCCGTTGGATGACAAAGCTGCTTAAATAACCTGGAGAATGTTCCCTCAGATGTTCCCTCAGATGTTCCTGTTGGTATTAAATGGTGGTTAATATTGACTACGGCAAGTTCTGTTCTTTACCAATTCAAAATGGATAACTCGTTTCCGATATTTCCCCAGGGGTGTTGCAAATGGCTGAGCTATTCAAAGTTCTGACTCCACACATATTAATCTATAACCTCACTAATGGAGAGAGGTGAAGAGAAACACAGAGAGAGAGAGAGAGAGAGAGAGAGAGAAAGAAAGAGTAATTGATACATCATTTGGAGACTTCCCAGAGGGATAATTTTGGCAAGCTCACCAGTTAACCCTTGACCCTCAGAAGACTCTAATGTTCCAATCTGTCCTCTGTTATTACCTGTTGTTTTCGGGGGGTTTTTTATCTCTGTCTCTCCGATCTTGATTTACACTTTATGAGTGAAACATAATTCTAAAAATGTCAATTTCAGCCAGCGCCCAGAGGCTTAACAAAATGCATGGTCATGCCAAGAGCGAATCATCAAGTACTCCTGTTTCAGTGTCCGGAAATGAGAGTTTGCGATCTCTCAGGCTGTCGATTTGTTACCCCGCTGGTCTCCATCACTCCTCCTGTCCCCTTTCCTTCGCACCCTGGAGACTTTCTAATAACTCCTGATAATTTGTGGTTGTTGCAGTTGTGTTATTGCCTTTTTTGCGGGGCCTCATTAAAGGCACCAAATACAACAATTTTTTTTCTTTTTCATATGACAGTACAAGAATCGTACTTCATATTAATGGACATACGTCTTTCCATAGATTCAAGCTCATTGGATTAAGGTGTTTACGGTGTTTTTCGACTGTGACACGTTTCCCTGCTGTCATAATTGTGGGGCATGAGGCGAATTTCAATTACATTGAGTTGTGTACCAATTACCAAACTTTGTGATAAGGCCCTTTTTTTCGTCAGTGTTTAATAGGATTAGTCACAGACTGGTGTGTCAGGGTCGCAGCACAGCCAGCTAATTATGTGAGGAGTTAATTGACCCTGGACCAACTGCTCTTAAAAGTATTGATTTAGCAACAAAAAAAAGAACTACAACAAGGAATTCTGCCCAGGACAACTGATTATACAGTTTTACAGACCTTTTGGACTAATGCAGCCCACTGTACATGTCACCATGCATATGCAAATTCATATCAGAAAATGGATATTTCATTCATACATTTCTAGAAAATTGAAGTATATATTTCCGAATGTAAACAAAGATGCGGACGTAGCTTAGATCAACTCTACCAGACTGCATATCCCCAGGTAGATTTGATTCCATTTCATTTATTTAACTGTCAGTATAGCCTACACAATCCTCCAGAGCAGCTGAATACTGCTCGGCCTCATTACTCAACTCCCAGCTTCTTGGAGCTATAATGTTTATTACAATGATCCATCACATCACACGTCTCGCACACAAAAACTGGATGAGTTATGCGACGTGTGCTCTATTACTTCAGGCACCTTGCACTTTCACAATGGAACATTCCAGATGGGGAAAGTGGCTCTACGAGTTGACGCTACACTCCCCCATGCTTTGCACTGGCCCGTGGCATTAGTTAGACATTTGTTAGGCAGTTCAGTTTTAATTTCACGGCATATCCTGTATGTGTATGTGACAAATTGTTATTGTGTCTTGAATCAGTTTGATGGGGTACACTTGGGTGTGAAAACATACAACAACAGACAGGGTGTGGTTTAAAAAAGTTTGTATAAAAAATGGCAAGGACAAAGCCAACTCAAAGTATTCCCGGACCGGTGTATGATTTCTCCAAGGGCTTCAGGGGTGCAGTGGAGGCTGTGTAGACGACAGGGGGGAAAGGGGTGAGAGGGGGGGCGTAGGTAGCACACACACAACAGTTTGCTCCTCTATAGTGTCTCTCTTCAACATTAGTACCTTTACTTTTTTTTTCTCTTCAGGGACACGTTGGCCGCTTACCATACGCTCGAGAGGTTGCCACCGTCCTCGTGCCATCGACTGGGACGGTTCTGCTGGCTTTCGTGGCCGGCAGAATGTCTAATGGCCAGCCCTGGGATGATCTCCCTCTCTTGCCAATCATGCAAAAGATAATAGTGATGATCAATCCACGCTTCTCCCAGTGTGTGTCTTCATGGAGGGAAAGGGTATTGTCCTTGGTCCTGATACCCTTCACTCCTTGAGGAGGGCACCTTGGGCATCTAGGCCCTCCACAGACTAGATCGATAATCTAACATGCAACTAAACATATTTGGGTTTTGAATGTTGTCTCTTGCTGTTGGGCCATGAGGGAACTGAGAAGAGTTCCACTTCCCTATTGTTTCTCTGTGTTCCCTGTTATTGAGCTGTGTGTTTGAATATGGGGCAGGGGCATTCCCGGCCAAATGGTACTGGGTTTGATCCCCATGCCCACAGTCTAGTTACGTATAGCCATCTGATGCCTGCTACCTACTTACCTACCTTATCTACCTGCTTCTTAATGAAATGCAGTGGCTTTGGGTAATAGTACATAGAGATATGAACCTATATGGTCTAAAGTCCACATGATGGCAACAATTCAGGTCCCCCTAAAGCAGGTTTGGAGGGCTGAGGGCAGAAGATACCAGCTTGTTTCTCTGGAGAACATTACAGATCATCAATACACATTCACTACAAGATCACTAAAATGCACCAAAAAGGTACTTTAAAAAATGTAATATTCATGGCTGAAAAAAAGATAATTTGACCTTGCTATAGCTTCATGAATGTCATTATATCATTGAGCCAGGTGTGTTTTCATGGAAAAAATATCGAAGGGCAAGACTTAAAAGGCACTTATATTCTCTCTCTCTCTCTCTCTCTCTCTCTCTCTCTCTTTCCCTTTATTCTTCTCTCTCTCTCTCCCCTCTCTGCACTCTCCCCCCCCCTCTCGCCCACTACTTTCTCTCTCTCTCTCTCTCTCTCTCTCTCTCTCTCTCTCTCTCTCTCTCTCTCTCTCTCTCAATCTGAATTAGAATCAGATTTAAGTGTATTGGCCTTAGTTTGACAAACAAGGAATGTGCTATTGCGAAACTGGTGCATAAGATTGAACATTAAACATAGAGTATAGAACTTCTAAAAAATTCCCAAAATGCTAAAAAGATATATTAAAATATATATAACAAATAAACAGTAAAAAGGTGCAAAAAGGTACGAAAAGAGAAGATGTAACACGATAGTGTCCATAGCGGGTGGGAATCGGTGGGGATCAGTGGGTGTCCCATACTCTCTCTCTCCCCACTCTCTCTCCGCCGCCCCCCTCTCTCTCTCCCCCCCCCCCCCCCCCCCCCCCCCCCCCCCATGTTGTGTGTTGTGAATGTAGTATTGCCCTCCTCTTATTGCCAGTAGATGGCACAGTTTACCTTCAAGTAGTCATGGATTCAGCTGAGAAACCAAGCATCTGGTTTGAATAATCTATAATTCTTTAAATCCTCTTAATCCCTCCCTGGGCATTCGTCCAAAAACAGTTAAAATGGTGCAGGTTTCAGATTGTTATATGAAAGGCAATATGAAAATAATGATGAGAATTTATATAAGAATGATTGAATAACACCATTTTGTATAAGAGCAATGTTAACTTGTTAACTATATTAACAAGTTAACTATATTACAAGAAGAAGTACAAAACATACTGAAGCCTATAATCTTTGCACAGAAAAATGTATATGTTTACAGGGTATGTTCACAGAGCACTTTGATTACATCAGGATTAGCCTGCATGTATCTTACTGTAATGGAAAACCTCAAATATGGTTCTCCATAATCTTTAAGATGTCATATGTTTCGATGTATATGCCAATTTATCGAAGACTGTGCTTTGTCATGTGTGATCATTTGAGTGCTCCTACAGCTAACACATTCAATCAAATACATGGATTATATTTTATATATCTGATTTCCGAGCAAGAGTTGATTAAAGCAGGTTACTAATGACCTCTGGCTGGGCTCTTCATGTGATTTCCCTAACAAGGGAATTATTCTTCTGCGATTGTCAGACACAAAGCCATTAGGCAGACCTCAATATATTGCTCCATCGGCGTAGATGGACAGCATTGGTGACTAATGTGAATCATTACAACACCTCTAATAACAACTCTTGGACAAAATTAATAATTCAGCGAACTTAATTACTTTCAAAGGCTTGTTGAAAGGCTTGTGGTTTTGCAACAGACACAAGCTGGGGGTATTGAGCCTCATTTGTGATATGGTCAACACACAACGATGATTTGGTTAACACACAACAATTATAACTCAATGTATTAACATGTGCTCAGCCTCAGACCTTTATCAGTGTGGCGGCTCCTGATACGGAATCTGAGAGATATTGATCTCAAAAACCGTGACAAGATTTCACTGCCGCCCAACCGCTTTTCTGGCTTGTATAAAGAAACCCAACTCAATAGATCACCATCACGTAGTAGAACATGGAAGAGGAATCTGAACAAGATATTGTGCAGAATCTCATCAAAAATGCTCCACATGACTCTCTCCTCTCAGGCAGATATGCCTGATTGATTGCTGTCTTGGCTGCTGTGTCTATACCTGGTGGCTATTAGCGACCTTACATCTATCTCTGACAATTGTGCAAGCTCAGAATTGATTTAACACCCGATAGCATTTGTAACTCTGTAATATAGCCTCTATTCTTCTTTAACGTGCTGTATATGTACTGTAATGTAACATTTCTATTGCACTCGTTGCATCTTCCATTTCAAATCTCTACGGCTCATTTCCAGACATAGACAGACAGACAGAGAGGATCATCATTAGCCTTCATGGCTTATGGTCTACCAAATGTAAATTGAGGTCTGCCTGAAATATATTATTCATCAGTAGAGTTTGATTTAATAGCCTCAATGTGTTTTTAATGCCAGGGTCCTGAGTTAATCCCGGGGCCTTTGGTGGGAGTCAGGGACACTCTGTCCTCCCTGTACAGAGTACAGAGAGCACTCTAGTTCAGCTGGACAGGGTAGCGTGGTGGTAGCGCTTTGAGCTATAGAGCGATACCGCCAAATACCCCCTCCTTCTTTCAAGGTCATTTATGTATACTCTCTATATTACTCATGATCAACCTTTGTAGTCCTCCCAAATTCAGTACTCTCCTTTTTTTTGTTTTGTGTTATACATGCGATCCTAGAGATGAACATCCCTGTGACACATGGTTTTAGACACACAGTGACTTTAACGTTCCCTTTTGGGTGCACTGGAGTGTGACTTCCTCAGGGGCTTAGTTCGCAAACGCAACGTTTGTCTGCCTTTCGCCGTGAACTTGTTTACTCCGACATAATCAAGGTTTTTCAAAGCTTATGCAAATTAATTAAACTGTAGAAGAATGATGAATACATTTTGTTCTCTGACTGCTCTTTCATAGATTTTCTCGATAGAAATTCCTGCGTGAGTGTTTGATCAACACTATAGAACGACTCTCCATCACATAAAGCATCGACAGCATCATCATATAAAGACAAGGATGAACCACTTCAGATTCCACATGATTCCAATGGGTTTCACACTATGATTTCACAGTGCCTATCATGCCTTGATTTCACGTGTTTTGTTAACTGTTTGTTTGTGGGCGTGCATTTAGTTCTCATTTGTCTTCCCAGGTACCGCCCCTACTTCCCTACTGGCCTGACCTCCAATCACCTCGACCGGGGTATAAAAGGCCACACCCCGGGAAGTCCAGTCTCTCTGACTCCCTCTCATTCACTCGAGGCATGTCTGTGATGTGTAGCTGCTTGTTAGCCTCGTAGGTGAACCTCTGTCTAGACACATTGGTGAAGCGGTGGATGCCACCCGTGTGTGTTTTGCTTTGCTGTTGCTAGTTAGGCTAGTCAGGGTTTGTGTTTTTGTTTAACCTTTAGAGAAGCTTTGGTAGTCGGTTTTGTTTCGCTAAGTTACTTTCGTTTGGCTCCACCATCGGTACCCTTACCCTGCCCTGTGTTTTCCCTAAATAAATCCCCCTTTACTTTTCTTTTTGAGTTGCAGGTCTTTATTGACAGCCCAAGCCTGGACCAGCTGGAGGCTTGTGAAGATGATTTGCTAACCATTGCAGCCCATTTTGACATTGCTGCTTCTAGGGGTCCTGTTAAGGCGGTAATTAAATGACTTGCTCTGGCATGCAACGAGGAGAGATGTCGGAGTATACAGAGAGTCCCTTCCTGATTTCTGCACACCATAATTACACGAAACGCTGTATTATTTAAGTCCCAACAGATACACGCTGGCAGACAGAAGGATAAAGGTCCTACACTTGGAAGCCTTAATTAGCTCATGATGACGCACACAAGAGCCCCCATGAAGGATGTAGAGTTGACGGAGAGAACTCTCCAGGATTATATCTTATTAACCAAAGTCACCACTTCACCGTTGTACTCGCCGTTCTCCGGGAAAGGGTACACGGAAGTGGCTTTTTTTCTCCCCTCGGTTTATTAGATTGTTTCTCGACGATATATTCTCTTTCCTTGTGGATTTCAAAACTGCCTCATCATCCCTTTCGGCGTGTTCTGAAAGTTGCGTAACGCTGCAGCAATAATTAAACAGCATGGCCTTTGTTTTGATCCAGTTGGCCAGCCTTTGAAGGGCTTAGCGATATATTTTAATGGTGGGAACTGGCAGGGCTTTGAATTAATCATCCTTTCAACCCACTCAGGCGAAGAAGAACCAAGAAGTATTTTCTCCCCTTTAACATGTGTCGGGCTCTAAAGATAAACACAACAGCGGAAATCCAGACCCAGGCGAGAGGGTGCGACTGTTACCAAGCATGTGAGGAGATTTATAGTGACGTGTGGATCGACCACGTCATCATCTCGCATGCATTCATGAAAAATGCAGTTTGTTAAAAGGGAGTTATAAGAGAACAATGTGTTTCTTACCGCCAGCAATGCTATTACATTCATTGATGTCCCGGTGAGCTGTACCTGGGCTTGGCAAATTAATTCCATAATGTGGTAGAAGTTAAGACATAGATGTTTGGTTGTTGGATAGGTTTTTTTTTTATTTTATTTTGGATTCCCAATCAATACTTATTCTTCTTCGAGTCAGGAAAAGGAATGAGAGAAATGAACGGGAGCAGGGAAGGTGTCACACACACAGCAGGGGACTGACACCCCGAAAGCCCTTCATCCAATCATGACCTTGGGTTTTGAAAAGCGCACCTATTGTTTTAGAAGCACCTTGTCAGACACAAAGACGGCTTGTGATGAAGCGTAAACAGCCCGTGGAGGCTGTGATTGGGACACAATCATGAATTGACTGGTCTCCGCGGGCCCTCCGACCCCGCTGGCCCCCGGTAATCAATATCTGCTCTAATCAGTGGCTTAGTGTGTTTTTCTCAGCGTGAGAATCTATTCCTCAAGTGCACACACTTGAGGAATAGATTGCCCCCAAACTATTTTTTTGGGGGGTTGAAAACAGAAAAACGAATATGTCGAGGATTAACTTCAAACAGTGATATTTAAAGAACGGATATTGTGTGGTTTAGTAAAAGGTCATGCCTCATGGAATTGACACCATTAGCTTAAGTTCAGATGTATATTACAGTCATTGTAGAGGATATTTGAAATTATTTAAATCCTAATGCAGATGATACTGCATTAGCATTAGACCCCTTGTGACATTTATGTAATTTCTATATAATTTATGTTTTTATTTGATTTAGATGAAAACTGGCCGGCAGAATACACAGTATTTTACGATGAGTCATTCAAATTAACAGTTATTATTCCATGCCAAGAGTTGGTTTGTCTAACAAAAACTAAAGGTCTTGGATATTTTTGTTCTGTCGATATAAATAGAAAGCAGCAAACAAAGCAGACGTGTGTGTGTGTCTGTGTTTGTGTCTGTGTTTGTGTCTGTGTGCGTGTGTGTGTGTGTGTGTGTCTGTGTTTGTGTCTGTGTGCGTGTGTGTGTGTGTGTGTGTGTGTCTGTGTGTGTCTGCGTTTATGTGTGTCATTTGACCGATCTAGAATGAATCTCTATTCCCATGGAAGCAATGGAACACTTAGGAACAAGACAAATCTGGGTGAGGCTGTGATGCATTTACCAATGCACACAGGTTAAGCCAGACAAAATATTCCATCCAAGCAAAATAGAGTAAAGACATACACACACACACACACACACACACACACACACACACACACACACACACACACACACACACACACATATACTAAACTAGACATGTGCCCTTTAGAAACATGCCCATTCGAAACGACGGACCGACTGCGTGGCCTCCGGTATCACTGCGGCTTGCAGCTTTCTGGAGCCACTCATCCCAGAACAACATCACACTCCACACTGCACTTCCTTTGGTCTTCAGCAATACACCTGCCACCTGCCATGCATACATACACACACACACACACACACACACACACACACGCACACATACATAGAGAGACCCATTCCATTATAGTTAAATAAAGTCATGCACACACAGTGGCTCACTGAGATTACATGTTGCGTCCTCCTCTTGGCAGACCTGATTAGAATCCATAATCCATATTGTATCTCGCATGTATCTCACATCACGGTAAAATGAACGTGAATTCATTTATTCATTCATTTTGTAAAGCCCTGTGTCACTATAAGGCTTTGGATAAAAATGTCTGCAAAATGACTAAATGATAATAATAAATAGTCACAGTAAACCTGTCACGCCCTTCACTTCCACCTAGCCTGCGCCGGCCTCTCTCTCCTCCCTCCTCTGTCGGTGTGTGTGTGCATGTGTGTGTGTGTGTGTGTGTGTGTGTGTGTGTGGATGTGGACCTGTGGAACTCCAGCTATCCAGTCACGTCGTCCACCCCACCTGTTCGGTCCACACACCTGCTGGTTCACCTTGTCCTCACCTTGCAGTATTTAAACCACCCCGGCTTCCCATCCACTCATCCCCAAATCGCTTGTTGTTCTCACATGTCAGTCTAGTCGTAGCAGCAGCAGCATTCTCGTTTTAGAAACTTTCTGGCATTTCAGCATTTGTTGCACTCTTTGTTCAACGGTGCCCTGTTCTCATTATCCGTCTGCCTGCCCTGTCTACCCTGCCATCCCCATGTCCCTTGGGCTTTCATTAAAAAATCTGGTTCCCTTTTACATACGTACATGTCCTGACTCTGGGTGTGTCCTGTGCTTAGGTTCTGCAGCTCTGACACAGCTCTAGCATCTGACCAAACCACATGGGCCCGGCGTGGACCATCTAAATCCGGCCCCCGACGACCACAAAGGAAAACTAAACACCCCCCCCCCCCCCCCCCCCCAGAAAGATGATAGATAAAATGCAGCATTATGTTCATGAATGTCAAAGAGAATATGTGTGAACCAACCTTTTTCGTGATGAACTACAAGTCACGTGACAGATCACGTGTCCTCTGTGCTGCATATTTCAATATCAGATATGACGCCAGACATTGATGATCTTGTAAAGAGAAGTAACCAACTCAATTGTTCCCATTAGGTTACATTACATGGGTAGGCACTTTTCATGACAGTGTCTGTGAATATTAATATTTTCCTCATTCAGTGATGCAGCAGGACTGTACTAGAAAGGTACACAAGGTACCACAGTGATATATTGCTGCCTCTCCTTCAACAAACGTACTCTTTGTAAGTCGCTTTGGATAAAAGCGTCTGCCAAATGCCCTAAATGTAAATGTAAATGTACATATACTATGTACTAGAAAGGTACATATACTATGTTGATGCATTGGTTGATGACCAATGCAGTGGTGCATATCAGACTGTTGGAAAGATGTATGATATCTAAAATGTTTATCCTGCATTTTATATGGATTGTTTTATGTATATTAAGTGATCTTTTCATTGTAACCTCAGAATACACCAGATTGACACAAACCACTGTAAAAAATAAAAATAAAAACAAGGACCCAGGCCTAGTGATCTGTCATGTCTACAAAATTCATGTCATTGAACATAATTCAGCAGTATGTGTTTCATGTTTCAATTCAATTGTCCAACGTGTGGCTCTTTGCCTACTTTATCTAAGTTTGTCAGGCTCTCTGGAGAACAAAAAGGCTGCCCATCCCTGGTCAATACTAGGGTCATGGGCTGTCGGTTGGGTGGGTCAGAGCTGTACTGCTGCTGTAAAACCCTCAGCAGGTGTCTATGGCATTTCTTTGCTCCAATTCACTTTATGGGTCGAATATGTTTCGTTGAACACATCGATTCTCTTGTCAACAAACTTGAGTGAGTTTGATTATGGAATTCGAGCAGCACAATGTCAGCACTTCATTACAGTTGCATCAATGATGTGGATTGTACATCTCTGCTGAACTAAATGACCCATGATGCCTCTGCTGCTGTACTTCCAATGAGAGGAAGAGAGAACATCTAACTCCCTGTGTGTGTGTTCACTGGCGGCCAACCGTCTCAATTACAATTGATCATGTCAATTATACCCAGTCCTTCTATGTCTCTGTTAAGCTCCTAATGGGACACTCCCTGTCTTTCTGTGTCCCAAACAGAGCCATTAGGACTGCTGACGCTGGTCTCCATATACAAATAGTGGAGAGGCTGATTGACTGACTAACTTAACCACAGAGAGATGCTGGATCTGTAGGCTCTGTGTCGGAAAAGCAATGGAAAAGGGCTGTGTTCACTTATCCCTTATTTTTTCCTTCCTTATTTTATAATACTAATTGAGTTGATTACTCTCTTATTATTATCTATTCTATTTCTATTTGTATTCTTTTATAACTGCGGTCGGCTGTCGGGCGTTTTGCACGTAAGAATTTCACTCACTGCTTATACTTGTGTAAACTGTGAAGTGACAATAAAACACTTGAAACTTGAACTTGAAACTTATTGATTACTCTATCGATTACTCTCTTATTGATTCCTGTCTTTATGCTGAGTATTGAGGGACAGTACTATTCCACATGATTCATATACTTTTTCATCAAGTAGTTCATTATTGTTTAAAATCATGTCTTGTGTCATATCTTATATCACTATATAGGGTGCGGAGGAGTACATACACTGGTCAATTACAACAAACACAGATGTGCAGACACACATGCACACACACGCAAAACACTATTTCGACACAACATGAAATGACTCTAATGAATGAATCAACATGAAATGCTCTAATTAACCTAACCTGTGTGTCTCCTCAGAGGTGAGAGCTGCCCCTAGAGACGGACTGAGGAGGCCCCTGGGAGGCCCCTGGGAGCTTAAGGTTGCAGGTCACTGGAGGATACTGCATAGTGGTGCAGCATTTCTGCCTGTAATTGCATAACCGGAGAACACACTGAACCATGTTAGCTCTTGTAATCGTCATAACACCATATACTGTACACCAAAACAACAACAACGAGGCTTATGGCCGCACGGTTAATGAAATGCCTTCTTGGGAATAAAATGTGAGATTGAGGTGTAAGTCATTAAAAAGTCAGCGAAAGAAGGAATGAGTCATGCAGCCTCCATCCAGTACAATCAAAGCCTGCGGGTTCTTCCAGCGCCAATAGGAGAGAAGATAGAGGAAGGACACAGTGAAATACCTGATCAAAGCAATGGCATGCAGCCCTTGCACCGCCGCTCACTCACTGGGGATAACTGGGTGGTGCAGGATCACACAACAACACACGATATGTCCCAATATACACCCACTTGGATCTACATATAGCAGTCGTGATGCACCACACCCTATATATGCTGTCTCTGGTGTTATATATAGTACAATTTGTGTCTGTGGGATGAGATATTCTTCCCACTAGCAGACTGCTTGGTTTACATATTGGGAATGATGTCTGATGGAACTCAGTGGTGCATTGCTTGGGAAGGCATTTGCGATGACAAAGCTGAATGAATGACACAGCTGAATGATAAAGCTATTCATTCATACTTAATGGTTTTGCCATACATTTGCATGCTATATTTAAGAATGGTCCATGAAGTTCATTGAGTTATGAGTTCATTATGAACTGTATAAACTATACAATGGAGATGAATGGACAGATACAGGCATACATTTGCCTATTTATTCAGTTTGAATGGACATAATGTCCTCACCTCATCACCTGATCACAAGAGAAGAAGATTAAAGCCATAGCAACACAGCAACTAATCAAATAGGGCTCTTTTGAACCAAATCCAAATTATAAATGAAGATAGACTTAGAATTACTTCCCATTGGACTATTCAAAAACGTCTTTCTAATAGAATTATGAATTTAATTAATTAATATAATTACTTCTATAAAAAAAAATAACAGACTGGGGAACCTTTGCCATTCATCATTAGAATGAGGCATACAAATAAATGGTTAGGTTTTTATAATTGTTAGGATTGTCAAAATGAGGCATCACACGTCTCTAAATGTCGTGTTGCGTCGTCGGCTTTCGACGACGAGGACAACTTTGGGTAGATTTGCCCAGCAACTTTACTTTACGCAGTGACTCATTCGCGGCATCTCTTACGCATGGGGAGGGGTGGGGGGGGGGGGAAGCAAAGGACGAGGTGGAGCAAGAAGTAGACGTAGAACTCAGAATAAAAGCTGTTTGGGGTGTGAACACTGAGTATATCCTTGACTGGACTTTTTCTAGGAGGACAGGGAGACGCATTTTGTCCACTTGTTCTTCTGCCAGCGCAAACCATGGACAGCTCCAGAGTGTGGACGAGGGCGCTGGTGTGTGCGGTGCTCCTGTCGGTGGTCCACGGGGCTGAGGTCCACCACTCGGACTCGGAGGAGGGGGAAGACCTCAGCACCAGAGCCTTAAGGGAATTTTACCCCAAAGGTCCCAACCTGACCAACGAAAGGCAGCTGGTGAGCTTGTCTCTCGGACCTATAGTCTATGTGGCACGTCACCACTTATGTTCCTTTGTGGTATATATTATTGTTATTGTTTTATTGTGATGTTCGTTGGTTTGTTTGTTTGTTTGTTTGTTTGTTTTTTGTTGTTGTTGATGTGTTTTAATATAGCCCTTTGTTGACATCTCTGTCTTGTTCATTCGGACAGCTTGGGGCTCTCCACGACGTTCTTGAAAAGCTGCAAACAAGAAAAATGCCAATATGGGAGAAGAAATTTGGTCAAGTGCCAACGGTACATGCAGGCTGCTTCATCTTCACTCCTTATAAAATGCAATTGCAGAATACTTACAAATAAATAAGAGATAAGATGAGATAAGATAGGATAAGATAAGATAGAACTTTATTGATCCCGAAGGAAATTCTTGTGCCAGGTTGCATAGCAATATAATCAAACAATAGAGAAATAAACAGTAGAATAATAAAAAATAATATAACAGATTTACAAATTTACAGTAAGTCTAGAGAAGTATAAACATATAAAAAATATAGGCGTAGGTAAGATAAGATATTCAGGCAGCAAAAAATGAAGTGGATACACTGTATACCAGTAGCTCTGCGCCTAGTTGTGTTGCTGGAGGAAACTTTTTGTGTGTTCCTTGCAGTGCGACGTCGGGGAGCAGTGCGCCATCAGGAAAGGTGCGAGGATCGGGAAGATGTGCGACTGTCCCCGAGGATCATTCTGCAACTTCTTTCTGTTAAAATGCTTGTAAAAATGTACAATAAGTTGAATGTATAGGCTATATGGGAGGGGGGGGGGGGGGGGCGGGGGGTATTTAATATATTCCTTTTTTTAATGATAAATGTCCTCATAAATGTGTCAAAATGCTAATTAAAAGATTATAAGTGAAGTTGAACGCAAAAATGTGAGTCAATTGAACTGGAAATGAATGTTTGCTGTATGAATGATAATAAACAGTGTCACGTGTTGTTTTGTAAACTTGTGACACATTTCTTAACAGTGGTAGGCTACCTTATCTCAATCAAATATTATAATTATTATAAAGTGAATATCATGGATTTGCTTAGTTTAGGCATATTTTAATTGTGGATTATATCGAGCCCAAACCACAGAACCATTCTTGGACTACATTTACAATTTGTGTGCACATTTACTCAGTGTTAATATGACATTGTGCAAGTGCAATCAAATAATAACTCTGGGTATTTTGGGTATTTTTTCTAATCCTGTGTGCAAGGATTTAATATTGTCAATCATATGTGTTACTATTTTTCTCAAACATTATAGCATGTGATCCAACATTTGAGTTTACGTGAGTTTGCACATTATGAACATGAACATAAGATGACTGGCAGAAATAAAGTCACTGATGAAAGTCAAGACATCTCGCCGCTGCCTTTCCCTGATTAGAAAGGCTTTGATATAAATGGTATATAACCCCCCCCCCCCCCCCCCCCCCCTCCCCCCCGTGGGATCTATTCAGTGCCCTGGAGAGATCTCACAATTGTCTCCTCCCTGTCACTTCCTTCTGCATTTCTTTCGCTCTGTGGACGTCATCGATATTCCATGAGCCAGAAATAGTCTAGCAAGCATTCCTCTGTCAACGTTTGGCTGAGCACACATGTACTCTCCCACTGAGGGAGTCGGAACATCTGGACCCACGCTCGGCGGTGGTGTCAATCAAACAGACAGCCCCTGTCTCTTGAGTTCATCCTGAGTTAGGAAGCTATTCATATAAATAGGAAGTACTCATAGCATACTACACCACATGATAACATAATATACGACACCATACCACACCAAAGTATACCACACCATACTATACCACACCACACCATACTATACCACACCATACTATACCACACCACACCATACTATACCACACCATACTATACCACACCACACCATACTATACCACACCAACCACCATACTATACACACCACACCATACTATACCACACCATACTACAGTATACCACACCACACCATACTATACCACACCATACTATACCACACCACACCATACTATACCACACCATACTATACCACACCATACTATATACCACACCACACCATACTATACCACACCATACTATACCACACCACACCACACCATACACCACACCAGACCATCATACCATACCACACACCATATCGCACTACACCATAATTACACTGCTGAAACATACAGTTGAAGAATCTACAGAATTTGATGTAAGTCAAATTCACTTTGCATGTGTGTGTACCTGTGTGAGTGTGTGTGAGTGTGTGTGTGAGTGTGCGTGTGTGTGTGTGTGTGTGTGTGTGTGTGTGTGTGTGTGTGTGTGTGTGTGTGTGCGCGCCTGTGTGTGTTTGTGGAAGCAGGAAAATTGCTGAAGACTGACACAAATGAATCCTGAGGGGGGGGGGGGGGGGGTAGAATTGATTACAGACTAAATGAGATGGATGGGAGACAACAGCAGACAACATAGATTGGGTTGGGACTGAGACAAAAAATTCATTTAGGGGAATCACATTTGTGAATAAAGGGCATTGCTGAAGGCAGTGACAAAGATCTGTGGAGTTAAGAAGAACACAACGTCTGTTGTGTGTGTATGAAATATTAAGTATTTACTTAAGCCCTTTGTCGTCCCGGCAATATTCTCGTCAGCGAGCTAAGATGTGAAGGATTGTTTGTTATGGTAAGAAATAAGAAAAATGCATACTTATGAATACACGTACACATTCTATAACAGACTTGGAATTTAAACTTGGATACTTGGCAATGAACGCTAGTGATGTGCTAGTAACTTTTCACCTTCACGCCCCCTCCCTATTTTCCACCTACAAGGTTTTAACTTGTATGGCAAATTACTGTGAGTGGCGGGAATCGATCCCAGGACCAAGTTGCCATGACTGGTGGGCAAAAATAAAACAGGATTTGCCCAGAATAGCTGAAATCAACAGGGTCAGTGTCTTCATTAGATTGTCAACCACATCGATGGATGGCTATCAAAAGTGATCTTTGGTTTTAATACGCAGTCCTACATAGGCAAAACTCCTTGTTCATCATTAAATATCAATTTCAGGGGAAGAGACTGCTGCTCACAAGGGCTGATTCCTCACTGATGAATGACGCATAATACACAGCTGCTGTATAAGTAGTTAAGTTATTGTTAAGTAATCATGCATTCATAAGTGTTGCATCTGCTGCTTTGCCTCCACAATCCATCATCAACTGATGGAATGTAAACTGTGCAATTCACATCAGTTTGTTTGTATACTTCATATAATCTCTCCCTGAACGATTAAGTACATGATAGAGACAATTGATCATCATTTACATTTATACACACCCACACACACACACACCACACACACACACAGCCTCACACTCATATACATGAGCAGTGCTACCCTCTAGTGGTATACAGTAAATCATGTCCCAGCTTCCAGGAGAGGTTTAAGTTCTAAGGAGCCCCCAGTCTATGATGTGAACCCTCCAGTCTTTTATAGAGCCATATCAGGAAGAAATGGGTGCAGTCTAGTAACTGGCACTGAGGCAGTGTGAGAGAGAGAGAGGAGAGAGAGAAGGAGAGAGAGATGAGAGAGAGAGAGAGAGAGAGAGAGAGAGTTTGTCTTCAATCTAGATTTCAAAAGTTCTAACAATGTGGAGTGTGTGACTGGAGGAGGGGTGCCCTTTTTGAGAATGATTTGCCACCTTCCCCCCGGCCCCCCCCCCCCCCCCCCGGCCCCCCCCCCCCCCCCCCCCCCCCCCCCCCCCGCCCCCCGCCCCCCGCCCCCCGCCCCCCCCCCCCCCCCCCCGCCCCCCGCCCCCCCCCCCGCCCCCCGCCCCCCCCCCACCGCCCCCCCCGCCCCCCCCCCTCGCCCCCCTCACGCCTCCCCCTCCCCCGCCGCCCCCCCCCCCCCCCCCCCCCCCCCCCCCCCCCCCCCCCCCGCCCCCCCGCCCCCCCCCCCCCCGCCCCCCCCGCCCCCCCCCCCCCCCCCCCCCCCCCCCCCCCCCAGACCCCCACCACCTTTTTAACTCCCTGGAATCATCAATAAGAACTGAAACACAAGCGTCCTTGTTACATTCACAAGCCCACTGAATGCAACAGTGAGTGGTATGACTCAGAGCTCAGATAATCTGGGCCCTGTTGTGTTGTGTTGTGTTGTGTGTGTGTGTGTGTGTGTACCCTTGACTTGGTTTTTAATGTCAGACGGGCAGGCTGACATGAATCCACAACCTCTCAAAATGATTTATTACTTAAGTTTCAAGTTTTCAAGTTTCAAGTGTTTTATTGTCACTTCACAGTTTACACAAGTATAAGCAGTGAGTGAAATTCTTACGTGCAAAACGCCCGACAGCCGACCGCAGTTATAAAAGAATAGAAATAGAAATAGAAATAGAATAGAAAACTATATTAACAAGTTATAAAAAATCTAAACAAAAGAAAACTGTATAAGATCAAATAAAGTGTCAAAAAAATATTAAGGGGAGCAATACAAATATAAATCAATGTAATAAAATATACATTGTTATATTTTGACATTCACAGAATGTCACAGAATACTTCCTCAGACAGTCACACCAGAACACACTAGAACAACACTAGCACCAGCAATTAGCACCCGGACTAGCACTAGCAGTAACACTAGCACTAGCACCAGCAGTAACACTAGCACTAGCAGTAACACTAGCACTAGCACTAGCAGTAACACTAGCACTAGCAGTAACACTAGCACTAGCAGTAACACTATTAGCAGTAACACTAGCACCACTAGCACTAGCAGTAACACTAGCACTAGCAGTAACACTAGCACCACTAGCAGTAACACTAGCACTAGCAGTAACACTAGCACTAGCAGTAACACTAGCACTAGCAGTAACACTAGCACTAGCACTAGCAGTAACACTAGCACTAGCAGTAACACTAGCACTAGCACTAGCAGTAACACTAGCACTAGCAGTAACACTAGCACTACAGCAGTAACACTAGCACTAGCAGTAACACTAGCACCAGCAGTAACACTAGCACTAGCAGTAACACTAGCACTAGCACCAGCAGTAACACTAGCACTAGCAGTAACACTAGCACCAGCAGTAACACTAGCACTAGCAGTAACACTAGCACCAGCAGTAACACTAGCACTAGCAGTAACACTAGCACTAGCACTAGCAGTAACACTAGCACTAGCAGTAACACTAGCACTAGCACCAGCAGTAACACTAGCACTAGCAGTAACACTAGCACCAGCAGTAACACTAGCACTAGCAGTAACACTAGCACCAGCAGTAACACTAGCACTAGCAGTAACACTAGCACTAGCACCAGCAGTAACACTAGCACTAGCAGTAACACTAGCACCAGCAGTAACACTAGCACTAGCAGTAACACTAGCACCAGCAGTAACACTAGCACTAGCAGTAACACTAGCACCAGCAGTAACACTAGCACTAGCAGTAACACTAGCACTAGCACCAGCAGTAACACTAGCACTAGCAGTAACACTAGCACCAGCAGTAACACTAGCACTAGCAGTAACACTAGCACTAGCACCAGCAGTAACACTAGCACTAGCAGTAACACTAGCACTAGCAGTAACACTAGCACCAGCAGTAACACTAGCACCAGCAGTAACACTAGCACTAGCAGTAACACTAGCACCAGCAGTAACACTAGCACTAGCAGTAACACTAGCACTAGCAGTAACACTAGCACTAGCAGTAACACTAGCACCAGCAGTAACACTAGCACTAGCAGTAACACTAGCACTAGCAGTAACACTAGCACTAGCAGTAACACTAGCACTAGCACCAGCAGTAACACTAGCACTAGCAGTAACACTAGCACCAGCAGTAACACTAGCACTAGCAGTAACACTAGCACTAGCACCAGCAGTAACACTAGCACTAGCAGTAACACTAGCACTAGCAGTAACACTAGCACTAGCAGTAACACTAGCACCAGCAGTAACACTAGCACTAGCAGTAACACTAGCACCAGCAGTAACACTAGCACTAGCAGTAACACTAGCACTAGCACCAGCAGTAACACTAGCACCAGCAGTAACACTAGCACTAGCAGTAACACTAGCACTAGCAGTAACACTAGCACTAGCAGTAACACTAGCACTAGCACCAGCAGTAACACTAGCACTAGCAGTAACACTAGCACTAGCACTAGCACCAGCAGTAACACTAGCACTAGCAGTAACACTAGCTACTAGCAGCCAGCGAGTAACATAGTACTAGCAGTAACACTAAACACTAGCACTAGCAGTAACACTAGCACCAGCAGTAACCACTCGGCACTAGCACTAGCAGTAACTACTAGCACTAGCACTAGCATAACACTAGCACTAGCATTAACCACTAGCTACTAGCAGTAACACTAGCACTAGCCACTAAGCACAGCAGTAACACTAGCACTAGCATAGCAGAGTAACACTAGCACCAGCAGTACCACTAGTACTAGCAGTAACACTACACCAGCATGTAAACACTAGCACTAGCACTAGCAGTAACACTAGCACTAGCAAGTAACACTAGCACCAGCAGTAACACTAGCACTAGCACCAGCAGTAACACTAATGCAACCAGCAGTAACACTAGCCACCAGCAGTAACACTAGCACTAGCAGTAACACTAGCACCAGCAGTAACCACTAGCACTAACACTAGCAACTAGCAGCGCAGCAGTAAACACTAGCACCAGCAGTAAACACTAGCACTCAGCAGTAACACTAGCACAAGCAGTAAACACTAGCCACTAGCAGTAACACTAGCACCAGAGTAAACACTAGCCTAAGCAGTAACACTAGCATCCCGCAGTACACTAGACCAGCAGTAAACAATTAGCAGCTAAGCAGTAACAACTAGCACTAGCACCAGCAGTAACACTAGCACCAGCAGTAACACTATGCTAACTAGCTAGCAGTAACACTAGCACTAGCACCAGCAGTAACACTAGCACTAGCAGTAACACTAGCACTAGCACTAGCACCAGCAGTAACACTAGCACTAGCAGTAACACTAACACTAGCACCAGCAGTAACACTAGCACTAGCACTAGCAGTAACACTAGTACTAGCAGTAACACTAGCACCAGCAGTAACACTAGCACTAGCACTAGCACCGGCACCAACACTTAGCACTACTACCAGCACTTGCACCAGGACTAGCACTAAGCAGTATCGCTAGCAGTAACACTTAGCACTAGCACACCAGAGCTAGCACTAGCACACCAGAGCTAGCACTAGCACTAGCAGTAACACTTAGCACTAGCACTTGTTCAGCAGCCTGATGGCCTGACTGTGGAAGCTGTCTCTGAGTCTGCTCTGAGTAAGCATCCAACTAGAGTAGAAGACAAAAAAACTCCCATGTTAATCATTCTTTATCAGATGACATATCCTTCTCTTTGCATGCATTTGATGTAGTTTTTCAAATAGTCACATCTCACATTTATTTTAATATGACAAGGCATGTAAGGACATGGGGAGTATGAGTAGCTAAGGTTTTGTATTTACTCCATGTAAGTTAAAGTGTAAGTGATAGTATTAGTAACTTTTATTATAACTGTTATTTTCTCCAGAGCCACAAGATTACAATGTGACCCAGTCATTAAAGCTGTCCTTTGTCTTCCAGGGATGTCTTTGAACATTGGATGAATTATTCATCCAATTATTTTATAGTTTTGTGAGCCCCTATATGAGATTCAATGTCAGACATGATAGATATTATCGTGCTGTGTTGAAAGGTGCTGTGTTGACTGCGTTTTCCTTATCTCTGTCCCTGTGTTTGTCCCGCTGCCCCCACAGTGTTAGCTGACTGATACGCTGCTCACAGGTGCGCTGTGTGAACGTCTGGGAAGAAAAATGGAACAGCCCGTATGCTGTTATGTCGGTCTCTGGCAACATCATGTTTTAGGGAAAAACTATGGCAGCTCCACCACCACAAACCACCTCACACGACAAACACATCTTAAACAAAATTCCTTGAAAATGTTTATTTGAAAAAATATAGAAATCGGAGAACACGGACATTACACACTTGCAATGTTTTTTTTTTTTAAGATAATTGAAAACACACACACCACTGCAGAATTTTGTTCTCAATATATAATAACCATAACATTAACTTATGAACCATGTTCAACCCAACAAGTAACCGAAAATCCCCTCTATTGTCAATATAAGCAGTACGGGGTTGAGTGGTCTAGAACGGTTAATATTGAACAACAAACCAGTAGCCTACAAATCTTGCACTGTTGATGGCTATGTATTCTAGGGCACTCATAAGGCATATCTTTCTGTTACTTTACTTGATCAAAAAATCCTCACAAGCTAATAGAGCTAGCCAATACCTCTGAAAGATAGCAGGACACAGCCTCAGCATTTCACCAAATAGTTTCCCAGCACAATATCTTCCAACTGAAATAACATAAAGACGTGAATTCCTCGTTATGAAACTATAATGCATATTAAAACTAGGGCACCAAGGCAGGAGAACATAAAGGAACTAAAGGATGGTGCCATTTAGAATGCACCACCTGTAATGTGAGGCAATGTGCAAAATTAAACTTTAAATTGTAAAGCAGCAGGGTGGTACAGGCCAGGTTATTATGTTCAATGGCATGGTGGTTTGGACTCCGCACACACAGCCATCATCACAAATCAGAAGGACCCCCGTAGTCCTTATATAGTGCTCATTACAATGCCATGTTGAGCACTCCCAGGTGTGGTTCTTCATGCTATGAGACCTCCACTGTCTCCACTGAATCTGCCTGAAAGGGGTAGCTGAGAGCAGGGGGGAACCCTTGGCTCCTGGGCTGATCGTCCAGCAGCATCACGTCCTCCACGTCGGTCCCCTGGTACCTTCGCCTGCAGATCTTCACAGTCACTTTGCGGCCCTGAAAGGCTTTGAGGGCTTCCTTGGAGGCCATGGCCCTGGCTGCCGCCTCGTCACGGCCGTAGCCCGTGCCCATGTAGACGCCGTCGCAGCGCAGCTCGCACACCTGGCCCTCCTTCTGTGCGCGGCTCGCCGGCAAGTCAGGAATGTCTTTCAGCGGCACAAACACACAGCTCAGGCTCTGCTTGCAGGACTCCACGCAGCTCTGCAGGATCTCGTAGTGGTCCAGGTTGGGGCCGAAGCCCCCCACCGAGACCAGCTTCCAGGCCACAGCCTTGTAGAGGCGGTTGAAGAAGGGCTGGTGCTGGGCCGGGGCCTGGGGTGAGGGGCCCGGCCGGTTAGGCCCCGCTTTGGGCTTTTTCACACCGCTGTCACCGTCGTTCCCTGGATAATGCCGGCCGTTGTAATGGTGGATGAAACACAGAAACACTGCAATGTCAGCATTAACTACTACCACACAACTTTATATATCTTTATATCTGTGTGGCTGCAAATATAGGTGGGTAAAGAATAATAGCGATTTGTAAGGTAACAGTAATTTTTAAATGTGGCTGAATAGCATTAGTTTGCTGGTAAAAAAGCATTTTGGTGCCATGTCAACTGTTAACCAAAAAAAGAACTGTTCCCTGTTCTCCATGAGTGATTTATATATACACAATTATAAAAGATCGAAAGTAGGTCTGGGCAATATATTGTAACTAGATATCTTAGATTTTGAATATGGTAATACTGTGATACAGCATTAGTGCCGTGTTTTTAATGGCTGTATTACAGTAAAGAGATGTCATTTTGAGTATGTAGCCATTCTCAAAAGTTATCCTTACACTACTGTTGCCATATCAAAAGCGTTATTTGGTCAAATATAGATTTTTTTAAACCATGGAAAAGGATATGCCAAAATCAAGGGATATAAATAAATAAAAGCAAGACATTCAAAATCGCTTCTGTTGGACACCATCTAGATTACATCGATTAGGCCTTAAAAACACAGCAGACTGCTTGAAATTAATTTCACTTCAGACCGTTATGTTCATTTTGCACAAAAGTTCTTAATGAAATGAGAAAATACTCAATACTTTTAATTCATCAAGTAATAAATTCACGCAGACGTATACAACATAAGTCTTTACCATGTGGTTATTCTATATAGACTATTTATTGAATTACCAGAAAACATGCTGTACTATGATAGATATTGTTAAGGAGATTTAAAATTACCTACAGAAAATGTTTGGCCATATCAGCCCTAAGTGCAAGGTTAGGGGGTCTAATTGAGAAAGACAACATCACCATCAAATTAATTCAAATGTAGGCCCCTTAGTTTAAGATGTGTCATTACCAGATGAAGCGCCCCTCTTTCTTTTCGATATGATTTCATCTCTCGTAGTGCGAACGGGGACATCCTCAACAACTATTCCTTCACCCATGTCCTTTATTTTGGCCATCAAATCCTCTTGGTACCTAGAAAACAAAAAGAACGTTAGCACTTTTCTGATACCCAATAACTTTGACAGGACAAATAGAAATGTTCTCAGTGTCAATGTGTACCTGCAGCCTAAGAAAACAGTGTTCGCCCAGACCATGGAAAGGGTCAAGAGTCTGTCTAGACTGCTGCTTTGTATCCCTGGTTCAATGGTGGGGAAAGCCTCCATATTTCTCAGAATGAACTCCCTTCTTGCAGACCATTGCTTGTTGGTTTCAGGATAACTCCTGAAGGACTCAACCCACTGGGCCAGGTGAGGGTTCTGGCCCAGGTACTCTGACACAATGTCCTCGCCACGCCTCTCACCCGCCATCACTGCAACAAATCACAACACAACATACATTAGATTTAGGGCATTTGGCAGACGCTCTTATCCAAAGCGACTTACAAAGAGTACATTTGTTGAAAAAGACAGCAATGCCAACAAGTGCATTACCAACACCTCAGAACATACAATATGCTAAACAATGGCAAGTACTATTAATAATGCCATGACGTAGGTAGATTCATGATTTTACGATTCGCGATTTGGGTGTCAGAGGGGGGAAGGAAACAGTGATAGGAGAAGCCGTGGGATGTAATTACAGAGCCTAGAGATCTAGTGTATAAGGAGAACAGAAGGGGTCCTAGTACTGAGTCTTGGGGGACTCCGGTGTCAAGAGTGCAGGGTCTGGACAGGGACCCATTCCATGTGACCAGATAAGGGCGATCTGTCAGGTAGGAAGTGAACCAGGATAACGCAGATCCAGCAATGCCAAGCTCTGCCAGAGTGGAGAGGAGGATCTGGTGGTTCACTGTGTAGAACGCAGCAGACATGTCAAGAAGGATGAGCACAGATGAGAGGGATGAGCCTCTGGCGACATGAAGGGACTCGGTTACCACGAACAGGGCCGTCTCTGTGAGAGAGTCCAAGGAGGAGGAGAGAGTGGATGTCAGAGTGGAGGAGGCTTCCTCTACAGAGAGAAGGGAGAATCATTCGGGGGGTGGTAGTGAGGAGAAGACAGCTGTGGAGAGAGTAGAGGGAGAGAGAGTGTGGGTGGAGGGAGAAGGGGTGAGCGTCAGGCCGAATGTGATTGTATCTTCTCTGGTTGGATGTTGAAGTCACCCAGAACGACAAGTGGGGTGCCACCTTCAGGAAAACAGCTGAGGAGGGCATCCATCTCATTGAAGAAGTCGCAGAGAGTGCCTGGTGGTCGGTAGATCACGGCAATGTTGAGCTTGATTGGAAGGGTAACAGACAAAGCATGGAGTTCAAGTACAGACCTGGTCAGGTGTTCCAGGGAAAGGACGGGGAGGAGAGATAAGGAGTCCCATTCCCCCACCTCGCCCAGTGGGTTGTGGGGTGTGGGAGAAAGAGTAGGCAGTGTTTGCTGGATGATCCAGGTCTCTGTGAGAGCCAGGAAGTGGAGAGACTGGAGGGCAGCGTAGTCCAGAATGTAGTCCAGCGTAGTCTCAGTTTTCTTGACCGCCAATTGGCAATTCCAGGGTCCCCCCTCACATCCAGGTCTGTGTAGATTGAGATTGTTGGGTAGAGAAGATTGGAGAAGTTGCAACACCGAGTGGAGGCCTTCGGTGACATCTGCTACGGTAGAATGTCCTGACTGTAATGGAGTTGTTTGATCGGGTCTTGACTCCCACAGAAAGACTCCTTTATCTTTGTTCAACTGGGTCTTGACTCCCACAGAAAGACTCCCTTGTCTTTGTTCGACCGGGTCTTGACTCCCACAGAAAGACTCCCTTGTCTTTGTTCGTCCAGGTCTTGACTTCCGCAGAAAGACTCCCTTGTCTTCGTTCATGGGGCCTAACACTGAAATGCTGGCTCTGTATAGCCAAGTGTGCAAGGGAACCTCATGCAGAGTTAAGCTCCTCTTCGCAATCAAGTCAATTGACTACATCCGAATGCCCGAAACTGGGTGATTGACCCACTAAACACAAAAATAGGAGGCCGTTTAGACATTTAGACCACTATTACTTTGACTATCTCTATTACTTTGAAAAGTACTTTGATAAAGTAAATTCGAAATAGCTCTATCGACTCTGCAACAACAATACCAACCCTGCAATAGGTTTGAGAACTACTACAAGATTAGCATTTAAGAAAGTATCAACACTACCACAGCAACAGCAAATACCAACACTGCAATTGGTTAGTTTAAGACAAATAGCTCTACCAACACTGCTACAAGATTAGCTTCAAGTATCCACTACCACAACAGCAAAACCAACACTGCAATACGTTAGAGAGATAGCTCTACCAGCACTGTTACAAGATTAGGTTTAAGAAAATAGCTCTACCAACACTATTATGGCTCAGCTTTAAGAAAATAGCACTATCAACTGTACAACAACAATAGCTAAGAAATACAGCACTGATTCTGTTTCCCCACTCACCAACCACAGAATACTATGCAGCCTTCTTTCAAAACAAATGGTACATTGCATCTGTGCTTTTAGCTAGGTCATGTGTCACACTGCCTCACCAAATTCAATACAAAGACCCTTAGTCGTTGTATTGAATTTGGTGATGCCTCAAACCTAAACCTTTACATAAACTGTGCCCTTACACGTTAATATGTATCTGTAGACATACATCAGAGTCGTGATAGGTTGCATTTTATTTAGATCTTTCATTAGCTAAACAAGCGTGCCGCCGTCACCAAGCCAACCTAAACAAATTAGCAAGGCTAATAATAGAACATAAGTGACAAGAAAAAAAAGTTACGAATCCCACACCAAAAGATAACCGGCGACTAATATCAACATTAGTGTATCAGGCGTATATGTGTGGCTCAATGTGCTGTAAACAGTCGCAACAAGTAGTTGACAAACCTTATGTTCTAGTGCGAGATGAGGCTGTTACATGGCCGAGTGATGACGTCAGCCGGAAGCGATGGACCGCTTGGGGGAGTTTCCGTGTCATTAAACTACAACACCCAAGCATCCTTGTTACTGCCAGAAGTGGGTTACAGCTAGTCTATCTGAAATAATACTACTACTACTACTACTACTACTACTAATAATAATAATAATAATAATACTACTACTAATAATAATAATAATAATAATAATAATAATAAAACACACAATAATAAATAATAATAATAATAACAAAAACAACAATAATAGTAATAACAACAACAAAAATAATAATAATAATAATTCAGAGCGTGTATTTTCAAGCCTTCTATCACAATAAAGACGTAAATTAGCAATAAGCAAACAACCGCCCGATGACGTCATCAAGCTGCGACCAGATACTGCTGGTGGGTTCGCGCCGTCAAACAAACCATTCAATACTGTTAGCGTACATCGATATAACGCAGAAATGATCCACGAACTCCTGTTAGCGTTAAGTGGATATCCCGGAACAATATTTACTTGGAACAAAAGGGCGGGCCTGCAGGTGAAGACGTGTTTGGCATGTTGCGAGAGCAACTTGCTACAGTTGATCCCAATGTGCATGTTTAATCGGTTTAATGTTGCGGTAACATTGTGTGGCTTCACAGGTGTCCCAGGACATCCCCTTTCTTCACCCAAGTGAGACAAGTGTCCTGAATCGCCTCTCTAAACTGGGCTCTGATTACATCCGCTTTACTGAATTCATAGAACAGCACACGGGACATGTCCACCAACAGGTGAGACAATACGACATCCAGGGAAATCATCATCATCATCATAATAATATATCACATATATAGTGCTGTGTCTTCCTGATCTTGATGCCCATTTGGTGTCCAATCAGTAGCTTATTTAAATTACTGCTCTGTTGGTGCATATATGCTTGAACTATGGTACAAGTGTATTGCTAATGTTAAGCTAAATGCTTTGGATGCTGTTTTACTAGGAGCATCACAACAACCCCCCCAGCCAGGCTGGGCTTAATGGTATTTACTTGCGGGCATTCTGCACTGGACTTGACACCATGCTGCAGCCCTACAGACAGGCCCTGCTGGACCTGGAACAGGAGGTACACAAGATGTGTAATAGTGGTATAATAACCAGTCATTGTGTTGCATGTGTCAACCAGTACACTTTGATATGTCTAATTTGTGCTGTGCTCTGTGCCACAGTTCCTTGGAGATCCACATCTGTCAATATCCCACGTGAATTATATGCTAGATCAGGTAACGCTTGGGTTGTTTAATGTTTGGGTGATGCATTCATATTTGCTGTTGAAAACCCTATTCATGAATTGACTCACAATTTTCAACGATATTGTTTTAGTTCCAGCTGCTGTTTCCCTCTGTGATGGTGGTGGTCGAGACTATCAAATCACAGAAGGTAAAGCATACTCTTTACTTTTCATGCTTTACAAGGTTGTCGGCCACCATATCCGAGTACAGTATTTGGAAGAGAAAGGCAACAACAACAAAAAAACCCAACTTGATGTCCTTTGTGTTTCCTTATAGATCCATGGCTGCCAGATTTTGGAGACTGTATACAAGCACAGCTGTGGAGGCCTTCCTCCTGTCCGCATGGCACTGGAGAAGTAAGTCTTTCTCAACCTTGGTGTGTGTGTGTGTGCGTCCGTGAGAAAGGGCGGATTGTAACTCTGCTCCATTCACATATACTATTCTCCCTCTGCTATTGTGTATTATTCTTATAATTATTTAAGCAAACCTTAGGGGTGGGTGATATGGAGAACATAAAATATCACAATGTTTTTTATCAAATACCTCGCTATTGATATTGCGACGATAATGGTACTTTCAAAGAATATTCACAACAGCTAGAACAGTCTGGTAAGTTCAGAAAATTACATCACTTTACTATAATGCAACCTTTCACACCAGGAAAAGATGATGACACTTATGCTATATCACGGTATCCTAAATCTAAGACAGATCTCTAGTCTCTTATAGCGCTTTTATCCAAAGTGCTTTACATTGGGTCAGGAGCAGTTAGGGTTAGGTGTCTTGCTCAGGTACTCTTCGACACTTGGCTAGGCGGAGCCCGGGGATCAAACCAGCAACCTTCCTGTTGCCAGACAACTGCTCTTACCTCCTGAGCTACTGCCGCCCACCGTATATTGTCCGGCACTATCCTCCATTGCGTGTTTGTTGGCAGGATCCTGGCAGTGTGCCACGGGGTGATGTACAAGCAGCTGGCGGTGTGGATGCTGCACGGGCTCCTGCTGGACCAGAGCGAGGAGTTCTTTGTGAAGCAGGGGCCCAGCGCCGGCGGGGCGGCAGCCAATCAGGAGGAGGAAGAGGAGGATCTGGGAATTGGGGGATTGAGTGGCAAACAGCTCCGAGAACTGCAGGACCTGGTAAGAACTAATATGGCCCGGTCAGAGCACTACACTGACTGATCAACATCACAGCATCAAACCTAATTTAGTAGCTGTTATCCAAAGTGACCTACAGATCATCTTACTGCTGCCTCTGTCTTGCAGCGGCTGATCGAGGAGGAGAACATGCTGGCTCCATCGCTGCAGCAGTTCTCCCTGCGGGTGGAGATGCTGCCCTCCTACATCCCTGTCCGAGTGGCTGAGAAAATCCTGTTTGTGGGCGAGTCGGTGCAGATGTTCGAAAACCACAACCACAGTCCGTCCAGAGCAGGTAGCGCTTTGGTCTGTTGTGAGCAGACGACAGAGCAGAATGCTCTACCGTCGCTCTAGTTGGTATGTTTGACTGGCATTTTGTACTATTCCAGGCTCCATACTGAAACACCTGGAGGACCTGTTTGCTGCAGAGCTGCACAGACTCAAACAGCAGCCTATCTTTAGCCTTGTAGACTTTGAGAATCTCATTGACGGCATCAGAAGCACGGTGGCAGAGGTGGGTTTTTCGTTTCAAAATGTGAGTTTTTGGTGAGCTGAGCTTCTGCCTACAGAAGACCATTTGTGTTAGAGTGGACCAACCTGTCGACATAATATTGATATCGGTATAAAAAATACCAAATCAATGCTTCTACAATGCCCATTGTTAGACATCGTCCTCATATCATCATTATTTTTCTTCCCATGATTGCAATTTACATATCTGCAGTAAAATGGTAATAATGCTGTTATATGGTTATTGAGCTGTCGGCTAAAACCTATTGAGATAATGTATTGTGTCAATATTGCCTAGTTCTAATCAAGTGTGTATTGATTTGCAGCATCTCTGGACATTAATGGTAGAAGAGTCCGACCTACTGGAACAACTCAAGGTGGGTGCCTGTCCCATCTGTTGGCATTGTGCTATTTGGGATTGCACTATCACTCTGTAATAACTCTAATAATCGTTGGCTTGAAACGTCATTGATTTGCGTGCAGATCGTCAAGGACTTCTACCTGTTGGGCCGTGGCGAGCTGTACCAAGTGTTCATCGACCACGCACAGCACATGCTGAAGACCCCGCCCACTGCCGTCACTGAACACGGTGCATTGATATTATGATTTGAACATGCTTGAACTTCAACTTGTATGACGCGTTGGATAAAAGTGTTCACTAAATTGCATATACTGTGATATTAGTAAGTCATCTGCCAGTCTTGGAGATATTTCCCGAGCAGTTTGTGTGCTGTCTCTCAGTCTTACTGTGTTCTTCCTCTTGTCAGATGTAAACGTGGCCTTTCAGCAGGCGGCTCATAAGGTTCTACTTGACGATGACAACCTCCTGCCCCTCCTGCACCTCACTATAGATTACCAAGGCAAAGAGGGCAAAGGTTTGTGGAGGACTTATTGTTTCAGGACATTCATTTCAGATAGACATTACCCATGGTTTGTTTTCTTCCTTTTTTCTCAGGTAAACGGTTGAACTGACAAGAAAGTGATCAACTTCTCTGCTCTCATTAGAGCGGTCGAGTGTTAACATAAAAACCAAACCTCTAGAGGGCAGTATCCATCTCGGAATCGTAGACGTTGTCACCCTCTGGAGTCCAGTGGGAGTTATCTGTTCGATCGCAGCACCACGGCCGTCGATAAACGCTTTGCTTTTTGCTCTCGTTTGTTCTGCAGAGCCGACCGGCACCAGAGAGGGAGCCACTCCTCCGCAGGACACCTCCCCACGTGAGGCGCCCCCTACTGGCTGGGCGGCTCTCGGCCTAGCCTACAAGGTCCAATGGCCTCTTCACATCCTCTTCACTCCTGCCGTGCTCGAGAAGTCAGTGCCACCCCCCCCCCCCCTTCCCCACAGTACAACCGTGTATAACTACACTATGCTCTGACAACCGATGTACTTGATTGTTGTGTTTGAAACCGTGGCCAGGTACAACGTGGTTTTCCGCTACCTGTTGAGCGTGCGGCGGGTGCAGTCCCAGCTGCAGCACTGCTGGGCCCTGCAGATGCAGAGGAAGCACCTGAAGTCCAACCACACGGATGCCGTCAAGTGGCGGCTGCGGAACCACATGGCCTTCCTGGTAGACAACCTGCAGTACTACTTACAGGTGAGAGGGGCCGTGCGGTGAATATAGCGGGGCATTCCTCCCCGTGGTGACCCATGACCTTAATTACGAGAGACATATGTTCAACTTGGAATTTGAGGATCATGTGTTTGGTCCGTGATGATTTCCAGGTGGACGTGTTGGAGTCTCAGTTTTCCCAGCTGCTCCAGCAGATCAACTCCACCAGAGACTTTGAGAGCATCCGACTGGCCCATGACCACTTCCTCAGCAACCTGCTGGCCAAGTCCTTCATACTGCTGAAGCCTGTGAGCATCTAGAGTACATTATGAAATGTTCTCTCTCGATGTAGATCTAGATATGGCTTCAGTATGATCACAACTGTGGCCGTCACATCACTGGGTTGTTATCTCCGTGACTCCTGCAGGTGTTCCACTGTCTCAACGAGATCCTGGAGCTGTGCCTCAACTTCTGCACACTGGTCAGTCAGAACGTGGCGCCGCTGGATGAGAGGGGGACAGCCCAGCTGGATATCCTGGTCAAGGTGGGTGGCGGTCTGGATCAGGGAGCCTTGCTGTCTAATGTCTATTCTCATTCGCAGAGAATATCTATGTATTTGTCATTTGCTGTCCCGTGCAGGGCTTCAGCCGGCAGTCCTTCCTGCTGTTCAAGATCCTGTCCAGTGTCTGCAACCATCAGATCAACTCAGACCTGGCCCAGCTTCTCCTGAGGCTGGACTACAACAAGTACTACACCCAGTCCGGGGGCACCCTGGGCAGGTAAGGGTCCCCGTTTCCAAGGCCTTTAGCGTTGGTACTTCACGGAAATTAGGTCTTAGGTCTAATTGGCAAACTGATATTTAGCCCCCCCCCCCAAAAAATGTGAAATGTATTTTATTCTGTACTCTAAGCATGAAAGATCAACTGGTGTTAAACATGAACATAAGCTTGTCTTAGCCATGGAAACTAACTTTTCTTTTTAATTGCAGCTTTTGAACAGGGGAGGGAACTACACAAGACCACCGTGGAAATTTGTAACTATTGGCCCATAACTACAGCTGTTTCTGTAGTTAGCCGTTTCTGTACAAACTGTATATAAGCTACTAAAACAATGGATGTCCGTTTATATGAAAAAAATAAAAGATAATAAAATGAAACTGTCACGTTTTTTTTTTATTCCATAAAAACCGACAGATTAAAATTATATACAACAGAGGCATGCAAGCATCAGGACAATTACTAAACATTCACCATGATCAAAGGCATTTCTACTATCTATCTATCCCCCTTCCCTTCCCTTCGGTCATTATGATGATGATGATGTTGTCATCGGCAACGACGAGTAGTCATGGTCGTACTGGGGCTTGCTGCGGTAGCCCAGGAGCTCGCCACAGATCACGCTCTGGATGAGCCACTCGGTGGACACCAGCGGAACCTTCTGGGACGCCACACTCTTCTCCACCGGAGGCGGGCAGGCGCCGTCTGTCACCACCACGTCAAATTTACCCGCAGGGATGTCTGGAGGGGAGGGGAGGGGGGATGTCAGCTGTGAAGCCAGTGTTCTAATTCAGCAGCACAATGGACCATTTTGTTCTTCTGCGTAATGTCTTGAGATTCTAAGGCTGCGATGGCTGCTTGTTACAACAGCAAGCGTAGAATAGAATTGTGCGTTCCTATTCTATATTTAAAACTGCAATGTCACTTTTCTCCTGCAGCTATATATTCTGTGAAAAAAAGGGTTCTTGAATAGAAAGTCAATCCATCCAGGGAATTTTTTTCCTCTAGAAATTGTTTTATCCTGGACCACTTTTGCCCTCTCTCCACTTGTCTGAAAATGATATTGCTATAATTACACACACCTATACTGTATATAGTCGTCCCTATTATGATCGAGAAATAATGCTTATATTGTAGCCCTATTGCAGACCAAGCCACTGCAGTCAGCTGAAGTAATCAGCTTAAACCTACACTTAATATGATAGTTAATTTTGAGAGAGTTTCACGTTTCTAAATGGAAAATATCACAGCATCTAAATGTCACATTGTGTACCGGAGCTGTCCTTGTCGGCCTGGTAGTGTCTGACGGTGGAGGCTCCGCTCAGGGTGAGAAGCTGAACCCACAGCTCCTCTGACTCCCCGAACACCAGCAGCACCTTCAGAGACTCAAACGGCTTGCAGTGCGGGTGCCTGACGAGGTAAGAGATGGTGGAGAGATGGACGACGTTGCATGTGCCATGAATTACAGGACAGTAGAGATAGCATATCAAATACCATCGACAGTTGAGGTAAACATTGACTGTATTGTTGACATGATAGTTTTGACAGCGTGTCTAAAGGGAGGAAAACGTGCCATTCATTTCCCACAAGCCACCTCTTCCTCTCACCATTCCACGATCTGTTCGTCGGGGCCCATGCCGGCTGGCAGCAGGTAGTTCCTGTAGTTCAGAAGCTTGCCCTCTTTGCAGCAGTCCCGCACCCAGATGTGCGAGACACAGGGCACGCCGCTGGCCAGGCACAGCAGGTACTTCCTGGTGCGGCAGTGCTGGTCTGCGATCAGCAGGCTCTGGTAGGCCGCCTTGCACTGGGAAGACGGCAACAGCAGAGGTTCAAATAGTGACACAGGGTGAGGTGATGAATGGACGATATTTCAGATGGCCGACAGAGGCCGCTCGCGTCTATCTCGAGGAGAGATGACGTCAGCGGAGAATCAGCCGCACCCGCGAAAAGGGGACAGGTGCGGCTCATTAATAACATAATTAGGAGAGGATAAAAAGGACGCTAAGATAACGGACTGGAGGAGTAGCTGAGGCGAAACTGGAGGAGCGTGCTGTGTGCAGAGGGAGGAGAGAAAGAGTTGGCTGTGTGCCCGTGGATTAATGCGACCCCGCTTCGTGATTGACCCCCCCACCTGTCTGACAACCCACATCCAAGCCCCACCCTGGACTGTATGAGAATCTGCCTACGTGTACCGACCCCTGCCTACGGACAACGACGATTCTCGTGGATTACGGACTGGCAAATACTAACCCCTACCTCTCATTCCCCTGGTAATATAATAAACTGGTTGGGTCGAGTGACCCTTCCAATTCCCCGGAAGAGTGTCACTATACAGTATATATATTTTTTTTTTTCTTGCTGGCGATACTACACCATATTGAGAGTTGTAGTAATGTAAAATCCTAATAAAAGTAAATATACCATATCCTATGCTAATGAAAATTAATGCTTTTCCATGGCTCGGATGAGAAACACTGTGGCAGTTTCAAACACAACAATCTTCCCACAATGACAAATAATTTCACTATTAATTACTAAACAACAACCAAAAAAACCCAAATAACATTCCAATGTTCTGATACTTCCAAAAGGGCAGCAGTGAGAAAATCAGAAGTCCTGCCGTACAAAAGACCTGACACCTCGGCTGACAGGCAAATAGTGATGGACTGGAGCTCAGTCAGCCAACACCAGGGGGAACAGCATGGGGGCTAGAGACGTGTGGATTGAGTCATTGGCCTGCGTGGCCAGACCACCACCGCGGGAGTAGGCGGTGGCGGATCAGCCTTTGTTTTGTGTTTATAAATGCGTGGGTGATTTTCAGGCAGGGTAGTTGAAATCTGCTCCTTAGTTCTTTGCCATCAGCCATTTCTTGCGGGCCTATGCCCACAAGTATATATTTCATGTTGGGACGCACACATTGCATATCCTTTAATGCCATTATAGCCTGTCTGACAAATCCTACAGGATTTATTTTCCTGATTATCTTGGGCGTTGGATAGATTATTTAACAATACATGCACATTGTATTGTCATTTATTTAAGAATAAGACAAGTGTTTTATTATAGCTTAGCTATTACAATAGTTAGGTCTACTTCGTTTTTTATGTTCACATAAATGCCTCTTTATTTTGCTGTTATATAATACAATAATATTTCAGCTGGTCTGTGCTTTCACTTCAATAACGTTTTGCCTAAAGGAAGCCTTTTATGATAAAATCAAACATTGACTATGCATTTTGTTGTTTGTTCATTAATCCAAATGCAATAACGATAACAGGCTGCACTTAAGTAGATGCTAAAAAGGTTGGCAACAAGTTGGCAAGTTCTCTGATTAAATAACAGCTTGAAATTGTCATCAGAGGCTTACCTGTTCTTCGTTGAAGTCCAGGAGGACAAAACCTCCACCCGCCTGCAGCTGGGACTCAGTGTAGCCCTTGTTATACGGAGCTGTCTCCACGTACTCCGCTGAGAAAAACAAAAGAGGCCCCATTCAAGTCATTCAGCATGTAACCCGCTCAGCCACGTCCCGGCTGTTCAGAAGGCCAAGAAGAACAAAAAAAACCTGCCACTCACCTTCGTGGTCGTCGTCGCTGGCTAACTTGTTGGTGAGGCGGTCCGTCTCGGAGGACGCAGTCAGCATGAAGGCGAAGCCCATGAAGAGCGAGGCGTTCTCGGGCAGGGGGCCGTGCGTCTGCTTTACGTCCCCAGAGGTCCCCGGCAGGTCGGTGCCGCTGCCGGACGTGTTGCACACACCGGCGCGCTGGGCTGAGGAGTGTGGGTAAAAATGAGGAAGAGCGTCTCAACGAACAAACTCAAGTTCGAATAAGACAACGATACGAAGGATATGTAGGGAAGAGCAAAGTAGAAGGGAAGCAAAGTCACACCGGTGCTTTATTGAGGGGAAAAAAACACGACATCAGCCCGTCACCACCACTACACGCTACGCTGAGGCCCAACACCGAGACGCAGTGGCAAAACAACACTAGTTACGCAGGTTCTCCTCAACCGTACGGCGAGGGTGGAGCCAGCTGCATGGGGATGGACGTCACGGCATGGATCGCTCAAATAAGTCATGGTGCACAACACTAAAATGTTAGGGAGGTTTATTATCGCCACACACACCCGTTAGCTAAGCTTAGCTGCACAAGTCGTGCACACACACACACACACACACACACACACACACAACAATAAAATGAAGACATCATCACCAAGTTCATTTCACCAGGTAAAAGATTAAAAGGCTGATTTCATCAAGTTAAAATGGAATAAAAAGCATAAATAGGTTTGTTGTAACGTGATTAATACATGATTACATTATAAGGCTTTCTGTAAAAAAAAAAAAAATCAAGAATCCTTAAAAAAAATAAAAACAATCTTTAAAAAAGTAAAGTCCATTAAAATAATTAAAAAAGTCATTGGGGTCGCTCTGTCCAAAGTCTAAAGTAATCATCATGGCGCATTGAGGAAGAGCAGCGGAGCTATGCGATTGGTCGGTTTAAAATCAACCGAGGCCTTTGTACCGCACGGCATCCCCCTCCACCCGGCGGCCGCGCTTGGCGGGGGTCTTCTCCTCCGCGGAGCTCAGCAGCTTCCTCTTCCAGAGGGCCCCGGGGTGCGGGGGCTTGCGGGCGCGGGGGTCCCTCCCTGGGTCCCGGAGCCGCCCCTGCGCCTTCTCTTCCCCTCCACCAGGTTGTCTGTGGGGAAAAAACACCAAAATACGTAATCACAAACCCAGATGTTGACGACGATAAAATATACATAATATCAGGTGTGCACTACTGCATACATAAATTATGTAGCTATGGATGATTTGTGCTTTTTATTCTTTGGCCCATTATAAAAACCCTGATCAATAATTATCTCTCTGTGGTGCATTTGGTATCTCGTTTGGCTCCCCGTTGCTTTTGAGCTCCACTTATTGACCTCTAGTGTCTGATGCCCAGCACTACAACACCATGAGCACCTGTACGTTTAACACTCCTGGGGAATCCACGCCTTTTGAATAGGGATGCACCGATCCAACTTTTTCAGTCCCGATACCGATACTGATACCTGGGCTTTGGGTATCGGCCGATACCGAGTACCGATCCGATACCATTGTTTAAATTAATAAACTGGTTTGCCTCACTGTGTGGAAGAGAATGGGATCATTATTTTGTGCAAGGCAACATCAGGCTTGACTTAAACATTACTTTCCTAACTTTGTAAAACAAAATAACAAATTAACATATAAATGTACTCAATTGTTATTTATTATTAAAATAATAAATAATCGTGCACCAGCAACTTGAACAAAACAGGAATCAAAATTCTTGGTAAACATTTAGTGCAAATAGGAATATTCCTAACATTTACATCCCGCCCTGATCAGCCAGCGGCGGCTTCGCGCGATTCATTTACAGTCTGGACGCGGAGGGGTGAACGTCTCGTGCTCTGACTGCAGCTGCGCGAGGACAGGACCGGGCCGCCTGTGAGTGCTTTGGGGGGGGGGGGAGGGGCCCGCGGCAGCACCCGCCCGCTGCTCGTTGACAAGAGTAAGAACGAGACGTGCTTTCACGTCAGAGTCGCCAAAAGTCTCCAATAACACCAGAAAAAAGTCGCTAGTCTGTTTTTTTTAAAAGAGTCGCTAGAGGGTCTGAATACTCTCTAAATATAGAGACGAAGTCACTAAGTTGGCAACACTGCGCGCTGCACGTGCTGCTGACGCATGACGTAGTACGCGTCGCACACATAGAATTGAAGTGAATAGATCGGTCCCATGGATCGGCCCCATTGTCTCCGATACCCGATCTAGCTATTTTAGTCATATCGGGGCCGATATCCAATATCAATATCGGATCGGTGCATCCCTACTTTTGAATGCCTTCACTACCCTTTGATACAACACAATACAGAACCCTTGAATGAGCCTTCTAGTGGGGCTGTTACCCAGGCTGATGTCAGAGGCCTTGGCCAGCGGCGTGGAGGGCTGGTAGGGCCCCAGGGCTGTGCTGCTCCCTCAGCCGGTTGCCCTGCTCCAGGGACAGGATGACCGAGCTCCTGCTGTGCCACTGGCACTGGCCCTCCCGCTCCACGCTGTAGTAGAGCTCCTGGCCCTCCGTCTTGTGGCCCTTCACCACGCCTGCAAGCACACCGCCATTTTGTTACGGGTCTATAGACAGCAGAGTGGCGTCGTCTTTTTCAATGTGTTTGCAGCTGGGGGTAAGCATCACATGGCTTTGGTATCCAATGACCAATGATGTGATTTGGTGGTTCGCAAGTATGATAACCTATCCCATGTGCTAGCCGTTCGGTGAAATTAACACTTTGTTTTTGTTAAAGAGGAAAATGTGCTTAACCCCCCCGCCCCCCGTCAAGCACCAACGACCCGCAAGACTACTAGTTGGGTCGCTTGAAATGCCAACTTCGTCTATGCCCTCCTCTTTCCTCCTCTTCCCTCCTCTTCCTCCCCCTCCTTCTCTCTCCTCCCCCTCCTCACCCACGCTGAAGTACTCTTCCTCCAGCAGCGCCGTGACCTCCGTCTCCACGGGGACGGGGGTCGCACAGCAGCACGTCGCCGCCGGCCACCTCGCACTCGTAGCCGTCGTCGAATCGCAGGCCGAAGCGACCCTCGCCCAGGTCCCTGGTGATGCGGCCCGAGTAGAAGTAGCCGTTGGATGACCACTTGGCCACCACACGTAGGCCCACGAAGCTGCTGCCGCCGCCCGCCGATATGCCCCCCTCCTCCTGCTCCTGGTCCGAGGGGGATGTCCGCAGCGAGTCCGAGGGGCTGGGCAGCCGGGCGGCCGGGGGGCTGTCGGGGAGGCGCGGGGGCCGCACACGGGCCATGGGTGGCGGCTCCTCCTCGAGGACAAAACCCGCCGCTGGGCGGAGGCCAGCACCGGCACCGCCGAGCCTCTGGATGGCGCTGGCAGCTGCTCCCCTGGGGTGGAGGGAAGGAGGAACAAACGGTGACGAGGAAAGACACACAGAGACAGAGACAGACAGAGACAGAGACAGAGACAGAGAGAGAGAGAGAGAGAGAGGACACACACAGATGGGGCATACTGTCCTACTAAACACATCGACATCAACAGCAGATTAGTACAAACAGGGATTAGTGAGAAGAAAGGAAAAGTGTGAGCGGTGGAAGAAAGATTCTTCCAACTCTGTGGGCAGAGGGTGCGCGGGGCGAGGCCTCACGGGAGAACTCACCTGGTCAGGGAGGAGCGGGACGGCGGCCGGCCCCTCCGAGCCCTTCCCCTCGGGGTGAGCGGCGGCAAGAGGGCGGGGGACACCGGGGTGCCCTCGCCTCGGTCCCTCAGCACGGCCGACCCCGCCTTCTGACCCCTCTGGCCCCTGGGCCGCTGCCCGCCTCCCCTTCTGGGGCTGGGACGCACACAGAGCCACAACAATGTGTCGGCCAGGCATGGGGATTCTAGGGTCACCGCTATCGCTATCTCTACGCAATGCGGTCAACCCAAAATGGCGCCCTGCTGCATGCTTCTCATGCAGGAAAGACCAATTCTTTCCCAGACTTGGTGGAAGTTTTGTGATAGTAAATTATTTGTACAGGTTTAAAAAACAAATGACCGCAGGTAACAGGCCATTGATCTAGCTGGGAATGTAATCACGTACACAAATTTGAACTAAAGTTGAAATAATTAATAATAATTTCCCCCTGAAAACTATTAACCCCAGTCCATGTCCATACTTTTTTTCCGAACCTGTGTGTGCGAGAACACTGGTCATAAAGTCTTTGGGCTAACCGGTAGTGACCCTAACTTAATGTCAAAGCAGCAGCAACACAGACCCCCCAAAAAGTCAGGCAGAGATTAGCCCCTTGTGGTGACAGAAAGTTGTTAGCAAGTCAGAAACAAGAAGAGACGGGAGACGGCTGTTAAGACAGAGGCAAAGACAAAGGTTACAAAGAAGATCAACACACATCGACTTGGAAGGAACTACACACTGAACGGGGGTCGGTGCATGAAGAGGTCAAGGGTCTGTGTTTGTTTGGGGTGGAGTGGTACCTGGAGGCTCGGCCCCCCCTACTGGGAGGCATGATGAAGCAGCCGGCGGTGCTGCCCCCCGAGAGCTTGGAGGACAGGGAGCTGAGGTCCCCCAGGTCCCCGGACGTCATGGAGCTGGCGGTGCGGCTGGGAGAGATGTCCAGCACCTGGAAGTCCACCACCGGCTCCTCGCTCTCCTGACAAACGGCACGGCTCTCTTACATTAGAAGAGTTTGTTTTTTTTGTTTTATAAAAGAAATAGTACAGAGCCTTGGAGTGGCCATAAAGAGAAAAAAATACATTGAAGCCAAGTTGTACTAAATTTAGCACTCAAAATACTATGTATAAAATAATATACTGTACATATATATAGGAATGGCTGTTCTGAAACTTTTATCAACTTGTCTCCCAGGGTCAGGAGCCAGGGAAAGAAAAGCATTCAAGCCATAGTCCTTATGAACAGGTTTTTGAAAACACTCATGGATAAATATGTGTTAATGTTTCTTGTTGTCTGACCCCCACACCCACACCCACACCCACACCCACACCCCCACACACGTTTGCTGGCTGTGAAGCAAATAAGCATGGGCTCCTTTTGGCCTCATTACGGAGCAGCAGCAGCACACATTTCTGAACAAAAGACTGCAGCTTTGTCCTGCCCTCCTTTGGTTAGAACCGTTTTGTTAAACTTTGGATGTACAAAACACCTACAGCCCTGGGTGGGTGTCTGGGCCTTTACGCAATAACCTCCAAAGACATGACCAAAGGCAAAACGGCAAAAAAATAAAAGAACATTGGCGCTAAAGTCCAGCTTCCAACATCCATGGCATGACATTTTTACTATCCCTGTGGCGGGAGTATCGGGGTGGTACTACCGCATACTAGGGACGATAACACAAGAAAAGAGGAAGTAGCCGTTACCTCGGTGACCTTGCGCTCCACCTCCTTCCCGTCCTCGTAGTACACGTCTGTGATGATGCGCGTGACGGTGGTCCGCACTTCCTGGGTGGTGCGCACGTGCCGGCGGTGGGCGGGGCCCGTGGCTCGCTGGAACGGAGGGGTCTCCGCGTCCAACTGGCAACGATAAAGCGTACGGTCAGGTTTTCCCAACGGACGATACTGATTCTGATGTTCTGCTCAAATGCAGACACGGGAGCCCACAGCCAGAGGGCAGGCTCTGCTGAAGAGGGTCATACATGGACCTTGGAATGCTACATTTGTACTCAGGCAGGGGAGGGGCACACCTAAATTCAGCCAGTGGGGGTCACATGTGGACATACAGTATTGTATGTACCCAATCATTGTGAATGACCCTTTAGCTAATAGTGCGGTAAAGATGCATTTCTTCAAGTAGTAATATAAAATCATGAAAACATTGAAATATTCCCATCCCTTTTAGATTGTTGTTGTTTACCCTGCTGGTGGGAGTGCGCAGGCCTGGCCCATCAACGCTGGTCTGCTGAGAGATCGTTCTCTGAGGTGGCACACACACACACACACACACACACACACACACACACGCACACACACACACACAGTTAGCAACAACATTGTCAATCGATTCACGCATTATAAGGATGAATCAAAATAGTAGTAAGCATACCCGCGTCAAAGAAAAGGACATCCAGCAACATGGTGAAACCACTAACCTTGCTGGACGGAATGCGAGCAGCTGCGTTGTCGGTCCTCGGCGTGGCCCCCGGCCTGTGTGGTGTGGAGGGCCCTGGGTTCTGGCCGGCCCTCCCTGTCTGCCGTGCTCACACCACCCGACTTGGGTCAGGGTGGCCGCCCCCTGTCCGCTCTGGCCAGTGGTTCCTGACTCGGGCACGAGGACGACTCTGATTGGCTGTTGGGGAGGCTGTTGCATCCCATCGAGGACGACTGGGAGCTCCTCAGTGGGAGGTCAAGAGCTCCGCCCTGCATACAAGGGTTAGAGATGTTCAGACACTGTGGGGGGTGGGGGGCACAGCATGGAAATCACACAAGGACTCAATTGAGATACAAATATAATCATTCATGAAAACTTGACAAATCTTAGCTTGCTTTGTCTTTTCACACCGTGGTACGTAGGATGTTCAGTCAATGTGAGCCTGTGGTGTCAGGATTCGTACTCAAATCTCAAGGATGAAAACTTCATGATTTGTGTAACAAGGGTCGATGATCATCTTGTCAAAATGAACTTTTGATGTCAAGCCAAGAGGACAAAAATCCAAAATAGCCTGCACTCCTCTCACAAGAGGATTAATATAATGTTTAAAATAGCTTTCCATTCCATCTCAAAGTAGGTCTCTCTCTCCCTCTTGCACATGGACACTCAGACACGCACGCACAATGTTCTAACAGAGAGAACAATGTATACATCAAGTCAAACTGGTAGGATCATTCTATGGCTTTAATGTTGTGTTTTGCTAAATCCTGATGCTGGAAAAAAATTTAAAATTAAAAAAAAATCGCTTGTACACACCAAAAATGTGGACAGCATTGATTGGTGAAATCAAATCAGACCTCTGATCATTGCATTGTGGATATCGTCATATAAAGATACTCATTGATATATGTTGTAGGCAACCATGTGTATATCGGTAGTAGCAGTGAGTTCCGAGAGACCCATCGGCTCCACCACAGTGCTGGGTGTCAGTAGGGGGCGTGGCACTACTGACCTGGTGGGGATGTTGGTGGTGGTGGTGGTAGAGGTGGTGGTGTTGGTGTAGTGGGCCTCCTCCTCTGCCCCCACCTGTCTGTGGACCTGTCTGACACGGCTGAACACGGACGGACTGCAACAAAAATAACAAAATTAAAAAACTGTTTTGGTAGTGGGAATAATGCGGTGGCTCTCCATTAGCCCGTCACCAGTCTGTAGTCGGCTACGTGCGAATCGTGTCATCTTTCGCTTAAGAGCACCATAAAATACAAGCTTAGAATAGTCCATGGTGCTGAATGTGTGTTGCCATGCAGCAGCCCCACCCACCATTCTGCCAATCGTGTACGGCACAATAATAATTTGGTCCACATGACATTTCCATCAAGGCACTTATGCGAGAAAAATAAAGTGATGCAGAGTACACAGTGCCCCACCTACCAGACAAAAGAAAGCCACATTCGTTTCCAGATTAATCAAGACCCCCACCCCAACCCCCCCTCCCCCCAATGAACACACATTCTTATATCCATTGTTATGCACAGAAATAATGGCAAGTTACCTGGTTACGGCCTTGGCAACAGTGGTAACCTTGACGACAGATCCCTCCTCGTCCGATAGTGAGGGCTCTGGGGTTGGGGGGGGGGGGGGGGGTAGTACATTAGCGTGATGCTGAGGTGAACAGAGGCCTTTCAGGAAGAGGAGCACAGCCCTGGGATTAGGCTGCACTAACCCTCCTTTCATTTCAGTCATATTTTAGGAGGGAAAGTACGACTGATATGACTTTGATTATGTTTAATGAACGAACATTTATTTTATATGCTTTTTTTTTTTTAAGTCTGAACTGTAAATATGTGGAACTATTAAAGCTGGGCTATATTTTTTTCTAAAGGATATGAATGAGTTTTTGTGATTTTGAAATAATTGAAGGAAACACAAATAGATTGAAATAAACAGTTGAAATTGACCGAATTAACCGACATTAGGGATGCACCGATACCGATACCAGTATTCGGTATCGGTCCGATACTGTGCTCATGTACTCGTACTCGTACTCGTTAAACTACTCCGATACAACCACACCGATACCACTTTGGCAACGTGCAACGTTAACCTCTAATATTCTTTAAGTCCAAGGAATATTGAAATAAGAGATGCAACCGAGTTGGCGTTTTATGCGATGTGTTAATAGACAACTGCGCGCTGGCAGCCTGAGCATGGGTTGTAGAATGAGTGGGGACGGCTTGGGAGACTGTTCCCCGACCAATTTTAAGCGAGCACCCCCCCCACCCATTTCAAGAACGTGGCGAATTTAAACAGCTCACGCCCGCCCGAGTCAGAAACGGCGAACATTAACAGCGCACCCCGCCATCAGAACCCACGAGATTAACAGCGCACCCGCCGCCCATCCAACCGGGGCGCACCCCCCCATCCACGAATTAACAGCGCACCCCCCCCATCAGAACACGCAATTAACAGCGCACCCCCCCATCAGAAACCGCGAATTAACAGCGCACCCCCCCCATCAGAACCACGAATTAACAGCGCACCCCCCGACATCAGACATCAGAACCGCGAATTAACAGCGCACCCCCCCCATCAGAACAGGCGAATTAAACGCGCACCCCCCCATCAGAACGGCGAATAACAGCGCACCCCCCCATCAGAACGGCGAATTAAGCCAGGCGCACCCCCCCCGATCCAACCACGAATTAAACAGCGCACCCCCCCCCATCAGAACCGCGAATTAACAGCGCCACCCCCCCCCCCCATCAGAACCGTAAATTAACAGCGCACCCCCCCCATCAGAACCACAAATTAAACAGCGGCACCCCCCCCCATCAGGACCACGAGGTAACAGCGCAACCCCCCCATCAGAACCGGCGAATTAACAGCGCACCCCCCCATTCAGACCCGCGAATTAACAGGCACCCCCCCCCCATCAGAACGGCAAATTAACATCCGCACCCCCCCATCAGAACGGCGAATTAAACAGCGCACCCCCACCCCAGTCAGAACGGCGAATTAATCACGCACTCTCCCCCCCCCCCCCCCAGAGACGCTGACTTCTGAGCCGCCGCGCCTCACAGGGAGCCTCATTGCGCATCGCGTTTGGCCGCCAATATCTGTGATAATTCCACCAATGTCCTAAACAACAACGTCCATGAAGTAGCGAGTATCCGAAAAAAACTTTTTTGGGAAAACACCCGGTTTTTATTGGGTTTGGATTGGTTCTGAATAGGTTACATTTCATTGAAATGTGTGGCACGTGCCGTTATATTTGGTATTAATTTGTTCACAGTCCAGAAAGTGAGGAACATCTTGACTGAACAATTGGGAAAATAAAACATGTTTCAAAGTCATTAGAACTGGAAATCGGTTGTTATTAAGTACTCGGTATCGGTATTCGTATCGCAGTACCGCCAAATGTCAAGTACTTGTACTTTGTACTCGGTCTGAAAAAGTTTATATGCGTACGACACGCAGCCACGCAGCATAGCTCCTCACTATTTCCTACTTTTCGTGTGATACTCGTCCTAGAGTAATGTTTTAGTTTAGTTTGTTTCAGTCCATAGTTGTGCTACTCTACGGCCAGCTAAGTTTTGGAACGTTTTTCGCCGTATTTCTCATGCTGGGAACACTTATACGGGATGGCGCCTCCGCGGTGGTTCTACACCCTGGAGCTCCCTTTGTCTACGCGCGGTCACAGCTGCTAACGATACGGACTACCACACCGACCCTGGTGAGACCAGTGATTCTGAGGGAACTGAGGAGGAAATACCGGGGGTGCAGAGCGGGACGCAGACTACGGGAGAAGAAGCGGAGATATAAACCGTTTCTTCCTTCAATCACAATGGGGAACGTGAGATCGCTGGACAACAAGATGGACGAACTAGCGGGTCTGCTGCGGACGCAGCGGGTGTATCGGGAGAGCAGCGTGTTGTGTTTTACGGAGACATGGCTTCACGGCGATCTCCCCGACTCATGCGTCGCTCTGGAGGGCTTCCAGACCGTCCGGGCGGACAGGACACACCGCGGAAGCGGCAAGCGGAAAGGTGGGGGGCTTGCTATGTTTATTAACAACAAGTGGTGTCATCCTGGTCATGTTACGGTGAAGGAGCGTGTGTGTAACCCGGACATTGAGCTGCTTGCGGTCGGTCTCAGACCGTACTATCTACCCAGAGAATTCTCCCACGTGATCCTCCTGTGTGTTTACATATGCCCAACCGCGAACGCGGAGCGGGCGAGTGACGTCACGCACTCTGTTGTCGCGAGACTTCAGACTCAGCACCCAGAAGCATTCATGGCCATATCCGGGGACTTCAACAAAGTAACCCTGAAGAAGACACTGCCCACCTTCCAGCAGTTTGTGGACTGTCCCACCAGGGAAAACAAGACATTGGACCTGCTGTATGCCAATGTTAAGGAGGCATACAGCGCCACGGCCCTTCCTCCACTCGGAAGGTCGGACCACAACATCGTCCACCTCCAACCCCTGTACAAGCCTCTAGTCCGGAGGCAGCCTGCAACCATCAAGACTATGAGGAGATGGTCTGAAGAGAAGGAGGAGGCTCTGCAGGCCTGCCTTGAGACAACAGACTGGGGGCTGTACTGTGAAGAGTATGGAGACGACCTCGATGGTCTCACGGACTGCGTAACAGAGTACATCAACTTCTGTGAAGACAACATCGCCCCCACAAAGGCTGTACGATACTTCCCCAACAATAAACCGTGGGTCACCAGAGACATCAAGGCCCTGCTCAATGAGAAGAAGAAGGCCTTCAGAGACGGGGACAAAGACCAGATGAGGCGGGTTCAGAAGGAGCTGAAGGTGGTGATCCAGAAGGGCAAAGACACCTACAGAAGGAAGCTGGAGAAAAAGCTGCAACACAACAACCTGAAGGACGTGTGGAGTGGCATGAAGACCATCACCGGCTTCAAGAGGGCTGGAAACCAGGCAGCTGAGGGTGGCCGAGACCGGGCCAACGAGTTGAACCAGTTCTTCAACCGATTCGATGTGAGGGTGCCGGCTGTCCCCTCCCCCGGCTCCGCCTTAACGACCCCTCTCCACACCTCCGGACCTGCTACCCCTCCCCCCCCACCAACCCCCTCCCCCATTCACCCCACTTCCCCACCAACCCCCTCCCCCACCCAGCCCCCCTCCCCCCTGCCTCTACTTCCCCCCCCCCTCTCCACTCCCCTCACCCCCTCCCCCCCCACCAACCCCCTCCCCCAATCACCCCACCTCTCCACCAACCTCCTCCCCCAACCACCCCCCCTCCCCCTCTGCCTCTACCCCCCCCCCCTCTCCACTCCCCTCACCCCCTCCCTACCCCTCTCTCCCCCTCTCGCACCCTCTTTCCTTCACGGCAGAGCAGGTGAGGAAGGCGCTGACCAGACTCCGCCCAGGCAAGGCCGCTGGTCCTGACGGCGTCAGTCCGAGGGTCCTCAAGACATGTGCCGTCCAACTGAGGGGTGTCCTGCAGCACATCTTCAACCTGAGCCTGAGACTGGAGAGGGTGCCGGTGCTGTGGAAGACATCCTGCCTGGTCCCGGTCCCGAAGAAGGTGTGCCCCAGCACCCCCAACGACTACAGACCGGTGGCGCTGACATCCCATCTGATGAAGTCCCTGGAGAGGCTGGTCCTGTCAAGTCTTCGGCCCATGGTGACCGCATCACTGGACCCTCTACAGTTCGCCTACCAGCCGAAGATGGGTGTTGATGACGCCATCATCCTCCTGCTCGACACGGCCTACACCCATCTGGACAGACCCGATAGCACTGTGAGAATATGCTTCTTTGACTTCTCCAGTGCATACGACACCATCCGGCCTGACCTGCTGGGAAGTAAGCTGACGAAGATGGGGGTGGACCTCTCCCTGGTCTCCTGGATTACGGACTACCTGACAGCCCGACCACAGTTTGTCCGACTAAAGGACTGTGTGTCGGACAAGGTGGTCAGCAGCACAGGGGCCCCCCAGGGAACTGTGCTTTCACCCTTCCTGTTCACAGCATACACCTCTGACTTCCGATGCCACTCGGAGACCTGTCACCTGCAGAAGTATTCGGACGATTCTGCATGTGTTGGCCAGATCACTGGGGGTAGGGATGAGGAGTATAGGGGCTGGGTGAGCAAATTTGTTGAGTGGTGTGGGCTGAACGAAATGCAGCTCAACATCACCAAGACAAAGGAGATTGTGATAGACTTCAGCAGGAAGAAGACTATCCCCCCCACACCCATTTCCATAAAGGGCGTGCCCGTGGACATTGTTAAGGACTACAAATACCTGGGTGTTCACCTGGACAATGGACTAAACTGGGCCAAGAACACTGAGGCTGTGTACAAGAAGGGCCAGAGTAGACTCTACTTCCTGAGGAGGCTCAGGTCCTTCAACGTATGCAACACCATGCTAAAGATGTTCTACCAGTCAGTCGTAGCCAGTGTGATATTCTATGGGGTTGCATGCTGGGGCAGCAGGTTGAGGTCAGCTGACGCCAACAGGATCAGTAGGATAGTCAGGAAGGCGGGCTCGGTCCTGGGGGTCCAACTGGACTCCCTGGCGGTGGTGGCGGAGAGGAGAATGTTGCGCAAGATGCATAGCATCATGGGCAACAACCTCCACCCGCTCCACCAAATGCTGACCTCATATAAAAGCACATTCAGTAATAGACTCATCCAACCCAAATGTACAACAGAACGCCACAAGAACTCCTTTATCCCGGTTGCCATCAGGCTGTACAATGCATCCACCTCAGGCGTGAGAGGAACAAGGGAGACACAGCGACCTGAGGTCAACACACGATACCATGCTAATGGTACACAATGCTAAGGTCAATTACAGCCACATCACTCCAGCAATCCTGCACTTTATCACTCTATCACTTATCACTTTTCACTTATCACTTATCACTTTACCACTGGTCACCTTATAATGTATCCACCAACACCTGCTGACAACGTAGTCCACAGTGTAGACCTTCTCTACCTCACTGTAGTTATTGGTAATATTTACCATGCAGACAGCCTACATTACTGTAGTTATTGGTAATATTTACCATGCAGACAGCCTACAATACTGTAGTTATTGGTAATATTTACCATGCAGACAGCCTACAATACTGCCAAACGCTTGTTGATACATGTTTGTTGTTTTTGTTTTCAATGCAGTCCCTCCTTAGACTGTATATTGTGTGGTGTATATTTCTCCCCTGTGTTCTTCTGACTTGTATGCTGCACGATAAGTTCCCTCGGGATAATTAAAGTCTTCTTGAATCTTGAATCTTGAATCTTGAATCCCTAACCGACATGCATAAGATTTAAGCTTCTAAGCGGCGGTTTTGATACATCTTGGGTCAATTGCCCCATCCTGGCTGAAAAGTTAACAGGGTCGTGCCAAACCTCTATCATTCTCCTTGTGTTACAGGGGGAATGCAAAACAACAGTGTGGTTCTTTCTGGCTGTCCATTTAAACCCATGGACTTTCAGACATACACATACAAACACACATACTGTACACATACAACCAGAAACTATCCATGGCAGCAGTACCCGGGCCCCCTTACTCTGCAGGCTGAAGCGGCCCGAGCTGCCGTCTTCCACAGGGGTCACCAGCTTCATCCGCAAACTCAGCTTCCCCTCCTCCTCCTCCTCCTCCTTCTCGGGGCCCTCCTCCCCGCTATCATCGGCCACGATGTCGCTGGTCACCACGGAGACGTCGCCCACAGCGGGGGGCTTCTCCGAAAATGAGTTAATCTCTGTGGCGAGACGAAGCAGCGATCAAACAAGCGGGCAAAATAACCAGGCAAACTCAATGTAGTGTGGACGGCGGTCCACTGCACAGTGCTTAGTGGGTAAGGAACGCCACAGCTACCTCCTCAGGCCAAGCTGCCTGATGATTTTTAATATTGTACAGTGCGTCGTTGCACATTAATCTCCGCCTTGCAATTGCAGGCCAATCGAGTATGTCAAAATGGGGGTTTTGGTGAATGGCTCTGCACATATAAAAAGGTTGCTAAGCCCAAAGTACATTAAGTTATTTAAATTGTTTTGGTCAAGAACTAATTACATTTGGATGCAACATTTCTACGTTTTCTGAGAAATCACAAAAACCCACCAATGGGAGTGCTGTGTCTGGGCGTCTGCTTCAGCTGGTTGACCAGAGGGGGTGTGGCTACCACAGCTGGTCCAATCAGATCGCACTCTTTAGGAAGGGTGAAGTTGAATGGAATTTCTATGGAAAAAAAAGTGTCCAAAAATGTAACAAGCATTAGTTTCTAAGAAAAATGCACATATAACCTTAAATTTGAGCCCGTCAGACACAACAATGATGTTTTATCATATATGGTAGATATACAATCTTGTATCAATCCAGACTTTTGCTGTTGATGTGCTTGGGTGTAATGTGTGTAATATGTGTATTACAGTATGTGCTGGGTAATTGTTTTGAAATGGATGTCACAGATGGTTATCTGTGAGTATATCTGTATGTTGTCATTATTTACGTTTCTGCTGTGCTATATGATTTTCCCTCCAGGACAATAAAGACTATATCTATGTATCTAGATGCCTTTTCATGTGATCTACGTTTTCTCCCTCTCTCCAACCGTATGTAATCAGTGTCTAAAAACAGAAATATCCACCAATACTGCCACAGATAGAGAGGTGCGACCTGGTCTTTAAGGACTTACCTCCAGAGCTGTCACTGAAGCTCTTTTCTTTGGGACCGTCTGCTTCAGGCCCCGCCCTACCCTTCAGCGACAGCCTATCAGGAGTCACCTGGGAGTCGGTGGACTGTGAGTGCAACTGGTGGCCATTGGTGGAGACTTTGCCACACGCTGGCTGCGAGTGGGCAGTCTTCGCCTGCTGCGACACCTGGGAACTTCTTTCACTCAACTTCAGAAGACCATTGCTGACGTCTTCATCTTGCCTGCCCTCACCCTCCCCCTCCTCCCTTTCCTCTTCCATGGGCTCAGGGGACAACACCTGGCTCTGGGAGAGAGCCAGGCCCATCCCTGAGCCCTCCGGTCCAACGGTGACCTCCTCTTCCTCCATCAACTCCTCTCTCCCCCTCCTCCTCCTCCTCCTCACCACCACCACCACCGAGTGTCTCTCTGTCCTTTTGGCTGCCGTCCTGCTCCATTGATGGCAGGGAGAGAGTATTTATGGTGACGGCTGCTCTGGGCTCAGAGGTGTTTCCTGAACCTGACAGTGAAACGTCAGTCACACTTTTGGCCGCCTGAGGAAACACTGACTGGGACGGCAAGGTGCAAGGTGTGGCATTCAAGGGGTGCGCGGCGAGGTCCCCAGAGGACACCGTCGGCCGAAGGCAAGACCCGTTCCCCGCTTTGGTCCCGTGGCTGCCTTCGGCCACGTTCACGTTTCCTACTGCTGTCGTAGCCGGACCTTCAGACTTTAGGGACGGATGGGAGGCCTCGGTGGCAGCCGGATCGGGGCTCTGCCTTTGAGAACCATTGGGAACGCCAGGGTTGGCGGCTTTGCATTGAGACGAGGCAGCGCCGTGCTCTTTCTTTTGACTGCAGCGCATTGAGTCAGACTCGTCGACGCACAGCGGCTCCTCTATCTGCGTGGCCTGGCTGTCGTCCTCGGCCTCCCGGTCGCCGACGCTCTCCGTGTTCACAGTCAGCTGCAGGGCCAGCGTGAAGGAGGGCGGCTCGGCGGCAGCCGGGGGTGGGGCCGGCTTGTCGCCAGGCGGAGAGGATGCCTGAGGAGGCGTGGCCTTGGCCCCTGCATGCCTCCTGCGGTGCTGCTGCGCCAGAGCAGCTCCCGACCTCCTCCAGACTGGGTGTTGGCGCAAATACATCCTGGACACACAAAACACACAAACATGACATCTCACACACACACACACACACACACACACACACACACACACACACACACACACACACACACACACACACACACACACACACACACACACACACACACACACACACACACACACACACACACACACACACACACACACACACACACAATCAGGTGCAGAGGCAAATTAAACGTTCCCTTTCCAACATGCCTGCACACATTTTATGTTGTAGCCTGCTGGACATTAGGGTTAGGGTTAATTTTTACAAGACTGATGTGCGAAGAAGCATTTTAAATAATAGGAAGGCATTTCAAAGCATATACCGGTAATAGAAACCTACGTGAGAGAATTCCGGTTGGGACGGCATCGAGAGGGTCCTGTCCAAAACAAAACTGGGGGAATTCTGGGACAAAGGTGTGGACGCTTTAGGCTGTGGCTTAGAAGAGGCCATCTCCATGGGCTCGCCCTCTTTTTCTATCGACTGGTCCTCCGGCGGTTGAGAGGTGTCCATAGGCTCATCTGCAATTGGTGAAACCCAATACCCATTCAGTGCCATTCAGAAATCCCACAGGGGTTACTCATTCCAACTCAACTGTCATCCGAGCAAGCTATGCCATTACCGATGTCGCTTTCCGGTTTGGTCGGAGAGTTGGGAACTATTAAAGGAGCTTGGCTGAAGTTGTCGGGAGTGGGTGCCACGCAGTCAGTAGAGCTCCTGGGAGTCAGAGGAGAGATATCCTATTAGACACTTTTTTAGGCTGCAGTACCTCGTAGGTCTACGGGGATGACAGAAGCTGGTGGCTTACTGAGACAAGCTCTCCTGCACCAGGGTGCCGTGGCCAGAGAGACCGGAGAGATGCAGCAGCCGCAGCGAGTGGGCAGGCGTTGGGGTGGGAAACGTCTGGTTATCAGATACGGTGCTGTCCACCGCAGCCCCTGCAGCGGAACAAGAGATTTGTTCATTCACATCTTCATCCAAGTCAATGGAGGTAGTGGATGAGACATCATATCCCCCTCGACACACACACACACACGTACGCACGCACGCACACACACACTCACACTCTTTGGGTGTGTTGAAAAACACTAGTATATAAATGCAATCTATCAATTAGTAAGTGTGCAAAGGATAAGAAGGGAAAAAGGGAAGTCACTTGCTTGGATTATTAAGCATGCAAAATCATGTGAAGCATCTACTTCAGCTTTAAATGTCAAATTGTGTAATATAAATCAACCATTCAACCGACGCAGTTGCCTGTTGGTCTGCCATGAAGGAAAGAAAAACACCGTCAACCCTTATACTTTTAAGTTTTAGGCTGCCTGACACAATGCTCTGTGCCTGTGGACTCACCCGTCTTGTCAGCATCAAACATGTCCTCCTGAGACGACAGGATCTGGACATCGTCGCCATGGCCACGAGTCTCCAGCATGCCCTGGGAGTGGAGCAGAGCCTGGACCCTCAGCACTCTGTCTGTCTCTCCGCAGGGCTCTGAGGAGCTGCTGGAGCTCACCTCCGACCTGCGAATCAAACCAAGGCACCGCTATAGACGGGGGTGGTCACTTCCAAAGAAAGAGCAGTAGAAGAGCAACAACAAAAACTATCGATCTGTACCGTGCTGATTTGCAGTCTTGATCTCCCAATGTCCCTGTGCTGATCTTTTGGTCCACTAGTTGGCATAAGAAAAGTATGTTGGCATAAGTTAACTTGCGCACACACACACGCACGGTGAATGAAGTCAACTCAATCCCATTTCACTCAACGTAATCACACATGATGTGTTTGTTTATATTAATACATGCTGCATTACAGTTAGTGTGAATGACTGCATGGGCAGCCGGCCCACCTAGCTTGCTGTGCCTCTCCTGGTCCGTCTGAGGCAGGACCACCTCCTTGTCCTGCTGCTGGCTGTCCTTCACCTCACCACCCAGGCCCTGGCTCTCAGACAGCTCCAGAAAACCAAACTGAGACTGCCCCTCTGAAACAAATACACAACACCAAATATGCTGGGGTTTTTTGTACTAATAATGTAGCCATTTTGTTACCCTTCAAAGCACATCATTGCTTAGCAGTCACCTTCAGGCTGAGCGCAGTGAGTTGTCGAATCAGCCCCAGAGTCCATATTAACGTCTGCCGATGGACACCTACAAGACAAAGAGCCACAAGAAGTCTTTAATGTAGAGTTTGCTGCCATCATTAGCCGCCTGGCAAACACCCCATCCAACACATACTTTATCTTATTTGGAACCGGGCAGATGTTAATGACTTGACTCTCCTCTTCGATGGCTGGACCACAAATGCTCTGGGATGCCTCTGATTGGCTGTCGATTGTCTGAGAGCATCTGCTTCCTGCTGGTGAAGAGATCAGTTCCTGGAAGGGGTCGTAATCAATGAGTGAATAATGTCTCTGAGATGTTGGAACAGTGAAGGAAAAATTGCTTCCACTGAACATTGTAATCATTGTCCAGGAACCAGATTAGGAAACTACATAACAAAATGTGAACTAGAACAACAGGTAAGATGATACATACAATGCAATACATACAGTGCCGTGAAAAAGTATTTGCCCCCCCAACACATTCTTCACACATTTTGTTGTCTCAGATCCTGAATTTGAAATGGATTAAATTAGGACTTTTCCCCACTGATCTTCAAAGTCTTGAGCATCATGTCACATCAAAAGAAGAATTCCCTTTTCAGTGGGTAACTCCTGGCTAATTTCCCCATTGAAATCAATAGTAAAAATTGCCAGGATGTAACCACTGGAAAGTAACATCTCTATTATAAAGTACAGTAGCAGGAGGATGATGATTTTTTTTTCTTTGCAACTTAAGGAACTAGTCTCTTTGCCATCCTTCAGTCAACCATGTATTCCACTGTACTCAAACACTTTGTTGCAGAATCTGTAGTACAGCTGAAACCCCATTGAGATGCATTGAAGGAACCTTATGTCAGTTGTGCAAGAATGCACAAATGTGAATAATTCCTTAAGGAAAAATTATTCAAAACCCCCCGTTACTGCACAGATATTCTATTACATCGAATGATGAGAAAACTTTTGCTCCTGAGCCGATTTAGCCGTATTATTTGCCCCCTAAACAAAGGGGGCAAATACTTTTTCACACTGATAACTACGGTTTTTCATTTTTAGTTAATATTTGAAATTTAGGGGAATTCTTCTTTTGATGTGACATGATGCTCAAGACTTTGAAGATCAGTGGGGGAAATTCCTAATTTAATCCATTTCAAATTCAGGATCTGAGACAACAAAATGTGAAGAATGTGTTGGGGGGCAAATACTTCTTTCACGGCACTGTACACACCAATCATCATACAAGTCAATGGACAACAACAGCAGCGTGTGTTGTTGTTGTTGTTGTTGTTGTTGTTGTTGGGAAGATTACCAAAACAGGACTGTGTGCAGCGGGCTGGAGGTGGGACAGTCGGCGGGACAGCAGGGCACGGTAGCCGCTCTCCGGGTCGTCCTCCAGAGCCGCACCGTCGGGCTGCGAGTCCTCCACGATCAGGCACGGGTTCTCGTGCAGAGGTCCACTGGAGTCCAGTTCACTTGCGCCGGGATCCATGGGCACGGCTCACACAACGAGGCCAGGGGCGATGCGAGATGATCGGCTAAAAAAATTGCCAAAGTAGGCGGCATCCGTTGTGGTAGAAGCGGCGTGTTAAGGAACCTGCGACGCTATGCCATGGGCGCTAAACCTAGCATGTTAGCTGCTCTTACTCAAGGTATCCACACACTCTGCATGCTCCGCCCTACATTCATAGCAGCACAATAACAAAGACAACGCGGAATGGCCACTTTTTCGAAAATAATTCATTCAGAATTATTTAATTCAGACCTAAACACGCTCATCATATATATATATATATATATACATACATATATATATATGTTGTAAAAAAAAATATTATTTGTTATTCTACTTCTTTGCGGTATGAAGCGACCTGAACTCAGCCTCCTGCACAAATGTTCAACACGCCCCTTTTCGCGGCAAAACAGTAGGAGCCATCTGATTGGTCAAGTAGACGGTGACGTCATACAGCGATGGTAGTCGCTTGAATATTTTATGTTAAGTAGACCTACGATATTTACATTACATTTAGGGCATTTGGCAGACGCTTTTATCCAAAGCGACTTACAAAGAGTACATTTGTTGAAGGAGAGGCAGCAATATATCACTGTGGTACCTGAAGATAAGAATAGAGCTGTTTTCGAGCATTCATATTGAACGATATTGAACATCTTTCGTATTGTACAGTTTATAGTGTACTGTATAGTATTAAGAATCAGCACATGCACAGCATATGCTATATGGATATATATGGGTTATTTAGAACATCAATTAGCCGAATAAAGTTACAATATAGGCCTTTTCTATACAGAGGACTGTTCAATATTATTATCATAGGTCTATATATAGACACATAGGCCTATATTACACCTATCACCTGATGTAAAGTGCTTGATTAGCCTTTGGTATATTTAAGAGTCAATATATTATTATTATACTTATGATACTTATGATTATACTTATTAGTATAGTCCTGGTGCTAGTCCTGGTGCTAAATGCTAGTGTTACTGCTGGAGCTAGCGCTGGTAGTAGTGCTAAATGTTGGTGCCAGTGCTGGTGTTACTGCTAGTGCTGGTCCTGGTGCTAAGTGCTGGTGTTACTGCTGGTGCTAGTGCTGGTAGTAATGTTAAGTGTTGGTGCTAGTGCTGGTGTTACTGCTAGGTTTACTGCTAGTGCTGGTGCTAGTGCTGGTGTTAGTGCTGGTGCTGGTGCTAGTGCTGGTGTTAGTGCTAGTCCTGGTGCTAATTGCTGGTGCTAGTGTTGTGTTGACTGTCTGAGAAGGTATTCTGTGACATTCTGTGAATGTCAGCATATAACAATGTATATTTTATTACATTGATTTATATGTGTATTGCTCCCCTGGATATTTTGTTGTGTATTCTGTTATTACACCGGCATCTGTTATCTTATTTTTATTTTATTTTATTTTACACAGAATTTATATTCATAGTTCTATTTCTATTTTGTTAGTTATATTTCTATTTTGATAGTTCTATTTCTATTTTGTATTCTTTTATAATTACTGTCGGCTGTCGGGCGTTTTGCACACAAGGTTTTTCACTCACTGCTTATACTCACGTGTAAACTGTGAAGTGACAATAAAAATACTTGACTTGATTACTCAGACAAATGCACATGAGAGGCAGTTGCATTGTAAATACAAATTTTTTAGGACACTATAGTGTGAGCTCATCTCATTGCTGCCTGCTTGTTGGAACTTGTACAGACCTGCATTATGTCCACCTTAAAACCAAAAGTCCTTTAAATGACCCAAGGGATTTAGCCAGCCGCTCTCTCTACTTCAAATAGCCATGCCCTATTGACAATCGGCCACCATCACACATATCCTAATTCATCACTTTTTCGGATGTGTTAATAACGTGTGGAATTATCTTCTTGAAACATAAATTGGAACCTATACATAAATTGGAACCTATACACAAACGACGGCTATCGTCCACACGTGATTCGGTGCCACTTGTTATTTTACTTGTTATTTCACATGAGACAGGCCTATGATCTGGCTTTTTAAAGTCTGTGGTGTGAACCATAGACTGTTAGCCTACCGACTGTATGGTTTGAACCCTAGACTGTTAACCTACCGACTGTATGGTTTGAACCCTAGACTGTTAACCTACCGACTGTATGGTTTGAACCCTAGACTGGTAGCATACCATAGAATGTATGGTTTGAACCCTAGACTGGTAGCCTACCATAGACTGTATGGTTTGAACCCTAGACTGGTAGCCTACCATAGACTGTATGGTTTGAACCCTAGACTGTTAGCCTACCATAGACGATATGGTTGAACCATAGACTGGTAGCCTACCATAGACTGTATGGTTTGAACCATAGACTGGTAGCCTACCATAGACTGTATGGTTTGAACCCTAGACTGGTAGCCTACCATAGGCTGTATGGTTTGAACCATAGTCCGGTAGCCTACCATAAACTGTATGGTTTGAACCATAGACTGTTAGCCAACCATAGACTGTATGATTTGAACCATAGACTGGTAGCCTACCATAGACTGTATGGTTTGAACCATGGGCTTTTAGCCTACGATAGACTATGGTTTGAACCATGGAGTTAGTAGCCTATAGACTATAGTTTGAACCATGGACTGTTAGCCTACGATAGACTGCATGGTTTGAACTATTCAGGGCGTATCAGCCTTCAGAGTGGTGCCCTTGACTATAGTAAAAGATTGATCAATTCACGCTGTTGTGCAACTGGGGAGTCATTCTACTGACTAACATGTAGCTCATATTGGCATGTGTATGGTATGACACCCAGGTGAACATATTGATGGTATTTGATGGTATTATCTGCCTATAGCCTCCACCTATAGAGCCAGCAGAGTTCCCCGCGGCTGCGTTGCGGCGTCATATGTGCAGGTTTGTGCTGACACTCCAATGAAAGAATGCGCAGCAGCCATGATACTACCCAATATGTCTAATCCAAACCCCACCGGCCCGAGCCCATGCGTTTCAATGATGATGATTCTTTATTCTTATATCGCCATGCGTTTTCATGCAATACAGTAGGCTACATTATTGATTATTGATTTACCTTTTAAACGGATGGATGAAAACGTCTGGCTTTTCAAACGGATGCCGCCGTCCCCCTTGGGTTGCAGAAGATGCTGCGCGTCCAGAGCATCGCGTCCTCCTCGCGTCTGTGTTGCTCGGAGCCAGGGTGCGGGACACACGCAGCGCGCCACGCACAGATGCGATGATGGCATTCATTATGTGGATCACCATGCATGGCTGCTGCCCACCTGCAAGGGATGACTTCTCAGGGAATATATATCACTAATATCAGCACCATCTTCGTGTTTATTTGATCTCGTTTGAGAGTCAATATGCAATAGACACCATTTATTCGAAATATTACTGTAGCCTAGAATATAATGACATACTACTACTACTACTACTACTACTACTACTAATAATAATAATAATAATATTATTATTATTATTATTATTATTATTATTAATAATAATAATAATAATAATAATAATAATATCATCAATGACTGCATGAATAAGAATGTATATAAACATAAGAATAAGAAGATATATAAACACATAAACACAATGTGTTCATATGTTAAAAATGTCAATTTTAATAATTATTAACAATGCAACAAGCAAAATACTTTCTTGGAGGAACATAATGAGGCAATAGGTGCATTTCTTTGTGCATATCAATAGAATTTATTGTTTTTTCATTGTTTCATACTTCACACAGCTATCCCCAAAATAAAAACATTATATATGTATCACAACCAGATTTAAACAATCAACATTATAGATATGTAAGACGGAAGGAAGGAAATCATGATATACTAGTTGTGTTATTATGCATTACTATACAATATTGCTTGTTAATTATCTGATGTGTAATCAACAATTACCTTTTGTGTGTACAAAAACATACATCGCCATATTGTGCAGTATTTTGCTGCTCACAATCTAAATCTTCGATTGATCATCTTTTAATCAAATTGAATTGTTCTTGCTTTGAAAAAATGTATTGAAATAACGCCCATAATACCTCATGTTGGGTTGTATGTACAATTCCCGCCGGCAGAGGCCAGTAGAGAGCCTGAAAGCGACTCCCAGCGTGTAGACAAGAGACTGCTGACTCACTTGCTGTTCACATGGGAGAGGTCACAAATGGTCCAGTGAGTGACACTGTATATTTCACATGCATATTGTTGCTGCTCTAACCCTTTGTACAGCACAACATTGAGGCGACTAAGCAAATGGGATGCCCATTCCCACAAAGTTGAATATGAATGCGTTTCTTTTGGTAATAGAAAACGTAAAGCACAGACCTGTTGCATTATCTGGTGTCAGCATGTGCCAAAGTCGAGGCCTATATGGAAGTTAATGCCAAAAACAGGTCTAATAGTTGAAATAGTTGTCCATTTCTGTGTGGCCGCTCCATTGTATATATATATAATGTACTGTATATAATATACTAGATATATTATATACTATCACAATAGGGGCCTAATGTAGGCTATATTTTTTTAATAAGACAATAATAACAAATATCTTGCGTTTTAATGTCTTCATCTTGGGTGTTATTTGGAAGTCGTATAATATAATTGATTGGCATAGTTTCATAATTGTATTCCTCTTCCATGCTCGCCGGTGGCATCACATTGTCACACAGGCCGAGGTCCAATCAAAGTAGAGCACGGTTCGTGAACACGCCCCCTCCCAAACCTCCGTCACCGTCAACTGCTCGCTCTGGATGCAGTTGTCATGGCGACAGCAACGTGCCCCGCGTCGATTCGCGGCACTGTTGCCATAGAAATGGACATCGCAGACACACTCGCCGTCGGTCCAGCACACACACGCAATATGACGCTGCTTTAAACAGAGGATGGGTCACGTACCGAGACTACGTTTGACACAACTGCAAGCATTCGGCCATTAGATTGACTTGAAATATGCGATATAAATGCAATGAATGAGAGAATGAATAAAGTAAATTATTAAACAAGTCAGTTATTTGTTATTGACTGATTGAATTTGTTTGCATCAATAAGCTGTAATGGCAATGTGTGCTGTTGTTTTAGGTTGCTTGCTTGCTACATTCCGGAAGAAACAATACTTAGAAAGTAAAAACTGAAAAAAAGTTTAAGTTTGGAGATTGCTGTTTTGTGCTTTTGTTGCTTTCCTGAGCCTGATGGGGTGTTTGAAGAAAAGCAACTTGAAATAAAGTTCAACACAATTATTTATCAAATATAAAAAATATATGGTAAAAAACAATACATATAATACAAAATATTAATATTAATTTATTAATTCATGATATCCTACAATGCTGAAATCCCCATGCTGTGACCCGGCTGCAAGTTTAATTTGCAGCCGGTCCGATCAGACGGTATAAAACACCATTTTCGTTTTTGTTAATGACAAACCTAATTGATTTTATTAAACTTAAATTAGTTTATTGCAGCTTAATACCCACGGGTTGTTGATTCAACTGTTTATGGTTTGAAGAAAGGAAACACATGGCCAGACACTGTTCTGTTCAGACCTGTTCTTCAAAGGTCGCAGGTCAAAGGTCATCAAATTCCTCCGTGTGTTACTGATACAATGACCTTCCAAATGTTACATGGATTCCACATAATTAATACTTCCACATTTAGGGCTCTGGGCTGCAACCGCCACAGACACACAGTATATCAAAGGCAAGTAGTCCACTTCTGTGTGCAAGTGGACTAAACCACAGCTCTACACACAAACTGGCATCACAACATTTACCAAACTAAAGGTTGGGCTGATATGTGACCATTTGACCACCCTGACTCCCAGCACAATGAAGCCCAGAGTGTGGGGCTCTCTTCTTACTCCGGTAATATCAGAACCCTCCCGTCTGTAGGTCGTGTCTGAGGACGGACAGGGAGGCGCGCCAGACCCCGTGGTGTTGTGGTGTCTGCGAGCCTGGAGCCTGAAACACACGCACACATGGTTCATTGTCTCTCTCTCCTCAGTGGCACGGGCTACTAGTAATCTCCTCAGCCCACTTCCAGTCCCCACTCTCCGGCCCAGACAAGACAGAGGCTCCCGGGGAGCTGGAAACTATATACTGTAGCATTTATCGACTGGCGCTACGTTTACAGGATACATGTCAGCGCTGAGAATCAATAGGCCTGAAAGTGAACACTATCTGTTGGGTGGAAGGGAACAGACCGGCGGGATCCAGACGTTGTTAATGCACGCTTGATGGAAGAGGCACCGGCATCGGTGACGCAGAGATAGACATCACAATGGTTCCGATATACTCTGTCGCTGAGCGGTAGTGTAGCGGGGGATAGGGAGTGTCATGTCAACAATAATTTGTTTGTGTCGAAAATGTTCGTGAAAGAAAGATTATGAAAAATCTTGGGATGACATTTTATTTTTTTATTTGATAACCAGCTACTTATATAATTGGATCTCTATGATAAAGAAGGTAGAGGGAAGACTTAATGCATTGTTATCATATTCAATTATGTTGTTGAAAACTTACAATGAATGTGTTTCTATATTAGAGGTGTACTCACAGTGTGTTACAGTGAGTGCGTTAGGTGTCGTGTCTCATGAATGAACAAAACTGCTGATAAAAAGATAATCTGGAAATAACATTACCCCGCTCAATGTCAATGCAATTGAATTATGCTCATTTTGTAACCTTTTGATATTTCCAATCTGGTGCAGTGCTTGGTTCCTGACTCAGCTCCTCTCAGTGTGGTGTGTTGTTCTGCTGTACTGTCTGTCTGTTCTTGCTGCAGCCCCATTAATAATATATCTACTGTACTCTAACATGCTAGTCATACTGCACGAGTATATCCTATTTAATTTACCATAACACACACGTCATAATGCACCCACTATACCATAACACACGAGTCATGATGTATACTATACCATAACACTCTAGTCATAATCCACCCACTATACCACATTTACTCACTAATAATGCAGCTACTAATTCATAAATGTCCATCTATTCAATCATAATGCACCATCCAAGTCTGCATTCTCCCCAGCCATCCTTGTAAATATGGACCCACCGGTGCCAAGCACAGCAGCATGGTGAGAATATAGCAGTATAAAGTATGGCCTCAGATGCATAGGTTGTGTCTTAAAAGAGCTGTATTGCTGGGAATGCAGTGTGTTGGGGCTGTGTACTGGACAGTTTATAGTTCCTTTGTTAGGCTTGACTGAAATCCTTGTGGCTCACAGGAAGCACCTCATTTCACAGATCAGCTGGCAGATGTAATGGAACAAGAGCACAGCAGCGTTGATCACTGAAATAGAAATGTCACATCGTTCAGAGTGTGCTAAGTGTTAAGGTTCTGGGACTGGGTGCGTCTTCCTCACCATGGCTCATCAACAACGGTCCCATTTCACCGCTAAATCACGCTCTCCTGCTGTCTGAGAAGCCATTACAAATAGAAGTATTCATACAACGTGTGTGTGTGTGTGTGTTATTATAAATCACACAAGCAGTAATCTGCCCCTCCCTGTCGGTGCCTTGATTAACACACATGCACGCACACACTGCGCACACAGTAACACACACACACACACACACACACACACACACACACACTGTCACACACAACAAACACAGCACAGACAACAAATATAAAAGAGATGCACATTCTAAACAGAATACAACAAAGATCCTCTGTAGCAGAAGAATGAAGTGTCATTTATTAAATGAAATATTGTTGGTGCTGCTTCTTTTTAACAACGGTATGTTAATGACTTGAAATAGCTTACATCCATAATTTTGTAGTTACTATAGCAACCAATCCTGTCTCTTCAGAGACTATTATCCTTAGCACTTACCTCAAGAAGGGAGAGGTGGGTGGGTGGGGGGGGAGGGGGAGACCCAGTTTCTTAGCAGCGAAAACCAGATTGGCAGATTGGATCCTGGCAATGCGATCATCCATAATATCTGTAATAATAATAATAATAATAATAATAATATAATAATAATAATAATAATAATAATACAAATAAAAAATGGCATTTATATAGTTCTTTTTGTCAGGCACTTTACATAAAGAGCCTTACATATTTACATGTGTGTGTGTGTGTGTGTGTGTGTGTGTGTGTGTGTGTGTGTGTGTGTGTGTGTGTGTACCTTAGAGAGGACAAAAACATACATATTCTTCAAAATGTGTATCAGTAACAGAAGAAAGAAAGACCTGTGTTTACCAGTACATCTGACAACCTCACATCCAGAAATTGACTACATTAAGAGGATGGAGGAGGAACACAATGAGATGTAACCTAATCGGGCTACATCACACATTAAACGCCTGTATCATATAAAGACCCCAGACACTATAGCAAAAAATGACATCATCATATGGATGATGTCATCCCAGGTCGATCATCCACTGAAAGAGAGCACTTTGCATGTGTCCCAAAAGACCACTAATATTACACGACTACCACCCCTACTGCCACACAGATTACAATGTACAATCACCAGAACAGGTTAATCATGAAATATATTTTATATTTTCCAGTATTTCAGTGCCAATGTTGGTGGTGCAGGTGTCAAGCTGGTTCCAAGGTGCTCCGTAAGGCAAATGTACGACTAAATGTAACATTTAGATGTGATAGAACATTTGGAGGAAAAAAAATAAAAGTCCAGCTAAATGTGAGCGTGAGCTATCTTTTTTGGATCTTATTCCGGTAATTGTACACCAATTAAGGCTTATTGAACTCTCATTTCACCAATCAATAAAACACTGAGAAAGCCTTGCGATGTTCGGACAGTGTTCTGACACCGCATAAACGCTGAATCATGACATCCAGATGAAATGGAAACTTTTGCCAGCAGGCAGCCCATCATCACAGCGTCTTCGCAGAGGAGGACGCTCATCTCCAGCAGATACCTCCCATACCGAGACTCCCTTCCTCCCGGCAGGGCTCCTCCACGCCTGATTGATTGATCGGATGCGTGGACAATGGCAGTATGAAATATCCCTGCCCCTCCCCGGGGGGCTGAGGGGAAGGAGAGAGGAGGGCTGTAATGATTTCCATGAACACAGCTGTTGCCTGCCCTGTGCAATTAATAGGGGCTCTGCGGCTCTGCCCTCCAGATTGATGGCAGGCAAACAACGAAGCGCCACACCTCCGCCCGGCATGGGGCCCTCGGGGGAAATGTAGCCCACTGCAGGGGAGGGACCTTACTTCATGTTTGCACAGGGTCCATCCATAATCCGTCTGTCCAGCCACCCATCGGAACATCCATCCATAATATATGCACATCCATCCAATAATACATCCAATCTATTCGTCCATCCATCTGAACGTCATCCATCCATCCATCCATCCATCTATCCATGTTAATGGTGGAGAATTCGCTTGACACGCAGAGGACAATGAGTGATGGTGTTACGGTGGTCTGTTCAATGCTTACCACCGATCCTACACACACAGACACATACACACACACCTGCACAGACACAGACACAGACACAGACACACACACACACACACACCCATAAATACACTTGTCTTAATGTAGTCAGCATTGTGTCCATGTTGAGATGAGCCATGCTGGGAGTGGGGGAGATGCAGTGTAAATACTGTGCCTTTCAGGCATGCTGTGATGACAGTAACTCACTGTGTACTGCATGGTGGCACCTCCGATTCTCTGGGTCACCTCTGATTCTCTGGGCGGAGAAATTACATTACTACTGCTATGCTAAATGGTTTAGTTTAGTTTAGTTTCAATCCATTTGTTATCTCTTCAGCAATCTATTTTATGTGTTCACCCTTTCGGCTGCTTACGCTGAGCCTTTACTGACACACGTTGCCACTCCATCGCATTTCCCAACCGAAATGCAACTGCTTATTGATCGCCGGGGTTTATGAAATACAATTTGTGGAACCAACTTACAGTCAGAGTCATTATGACAAATGCATTGCAGAGTAAAAATGCATATTGCTCTGAATATGGCTTGTTTTCTGGACTGGGGTTAGTGCCTGAGTCATGTAAGAGGGTTCATTAATAATTCAGCTGTCCTCATTGATTTGTCCTTCAGTTTCTCTGCAGTGGACATGAAGACCTTCTGCATCTATGGGCAGCATTCTCCTTCACTGTATGCTTTCTTCTTCAGACCACACCTGGGCGACACACAGCTAACTAACTGCAAACACATTCATCATTTACGCAGACAGGCACACACCCAAGCAAAAGTAGGGTAGAAAAGTAGAGTAGAGTAGAATCCATTCTTCTGTGTTGTAATTACATACAATAAAGTTAATTTTGTACCTAAAATGTGGCCTAAAAATGAATATTTCCAAAAATAAACTGTATGTATACTTAAACACAGTGTTTCGAAGAATTTTAAACGCGTATATTGTGACATACTGTATATGGGCTTTCCCATATGCCTAGCCTATTGTAATATTCATC
>PIJE02000402.1:17726-70226 GCA_002895965.2 Coryphaenoides rupestris | reverse complement strand
AGAGAGTCATTATTACAATTTCAATGCGTTACATTTAAAGCATTTAATTTAACTTGAATTATATATCAGATGAGTAAGTGGCATGAAAAACACTGATGAAATTGGCCCAGAATATGCAAGCTCTCAAAACATATGCTGCTGATCTAATTTTGGCAAATGGATGCGTGTTGCTGGCATGTCAGATGCTGGAAAAGCTATTAGAATATTAAGTGTCACACCGTGACCCTGCCTCGCTCATGTAAGACATCTCTTGACCTTACATTTAACCCCTACACACAATGGCATGCTACTTCCCTTCTGGACCTTAATTATGTACCTCAAAGCCCCTGGCCTCCTTATCTCAACAGGCTTGGGGGGGTGGGGGTGGGGGGTCAGATGGAAGCACCCTGTAATACCTTGGCATCACCATATCCAGATGGGGGTGGGGGTCGGGGGTGGGGTGTGGGGGGCAGTAACATTTCTCATGCTAAATACAGATCGCTAGTCCACACGCTTATTATGCTGTTGTTTGCCTCGGCATTTATCTTCACCTCTGTAGCACCAGATTGCGTTTTATCGTGCAGAAGGAGCCCCCTCCCCCCCTCTCTCTCCCTCTCTCTCCCTCTCTCTCTCTCTCTCTCTCTCTCTCTCTCTCTCTCTCTCTCTCTCTCTCTCTCTCTCTCTCTCTCTCTCTCCCCTCCCCTCTCTTCCTTCCTCTCCCCTCCCTCTCTGGGAAATGCTGCAATGCGTCTCGCTCAGCAAGGACTGGGTCAGTGTAACTTGCCTGCCGGAGACAGCCTGATAAGCAACCCCGTTTGCTTTTCTGATTTTGCATTGACGGGATTCAACTCAGGGTGCTTAGGTGGTGGCAGAGAAATTAGATGGAGAGACAAACATGTGTGTGTGTGTGTGTGTGTGTGTGTGTGTGTGTGTGCGTGTGTGTGTTGTGTGTTTGTGCGTGTGTGTGTGCATGCGTGCGTGCGTCCGTGCGTGGGTGTGTGCATGCGTGCGCGCGTGCATATCTCCCAAATTGGTATATAATGTGACCCAACGACTGACTGAATATCTACTGTTGGATATTAGCTAGAACCAATGCTATTGCATTAGCCGATGATATTTACTGTTGTATATGCCTGTGTGTTTTTAGGCCAGTGAAACCTTCAGCTTAAGAGTGATGTCCTTGAGACAGTGGGGTTAGTGAGGAGCTGCTTAAGAGGTGAGTCGAGAATTGACGTGCCAAGACACTGTAGATTTATGTGAAGGACTGCTGTCTATTCTGAATGGTGATGGCCACTTCATCATCTAGAGATGTGTCACCACTGGAAATGAAGAATCTGTATGTTTATATGGTGGCAGCACATTTCTACACAAACTATTGCTTGTGTAGGCTACTCCCAGAAAAGATAATTTTACACATTGCTCCTTTAATATACAGTATGTGAAAATTAGATCTAACATCCAGAGTAGAGAATGTATGATCTCCTTGATCTGATCATTCATAGACCGCTGTGCTTCCCACCACTTTATCCAGATCTGATCAGTGATCATTGACTTCCAGTTATTGGTGCCGAGTGGTCAGAGCTTGAAGCAGGTGGACAACAACCTATTGGCGCAGGGTGGTGCCCTTGCCTGGAAAGACTTCTCTGAATTTGTGTCTACTGCAAGTAAGCCCTCCTACAGTTATCGTGTACAGATAACTTAGAGTGGCACAACATTATATTACAAATGTTGCTCTTGATACACTTGTTGAAACTTTTTGTTCTCTCTGTTTACATTTGCAGGTGATCGAGGTCCTCAAGCAGCTTTCTCAGACTTACTGTGTCCTGTCCGGGAGACAGGGGCCGGAGCTCCTCCATCAAACAGGATCATCGGTCACTCCAGAGCCTTCTGGAATACTGCCCTGAACCCTTAACCTATCCAGACATGGACGGCGTCACAGACATGGACGGAGCCACAGAGTTCACCGAATATGAGAATTCAGAGCCAGTGGATGTCTCCTCGCCGTTTGAGCTTCTGGAGCCCCCGACTTCTGGAGGCTTCCTGAAGCTGTCTAAACCCTGCTGCTACATCTTCCCAGGTGGACGGGGGGATTCTGCCCTGTTTGCTGTGAATGGATTCAACATCCTGGTGGATGGCGGGTCTGAACGGAAGTCATGCTTCTGGAAGCTTGTTCGACACCTGGACCGGATTGACTCTGTTCTGCTCACCCACATTGGGGCAGACAACCTCCCGGGCATCAACGGGTTGCTCCAGAGGAAGATTGCTGAACAGGAAGAGGAGCGTCACCAGGGATCTGACTCTAATGGGGACTGGACGAAAAATCTGATTTCTCCCGAGCTGGGGGTGGTTTTTTTCAATGTTCCTGAGAAGCTGAGGATGCTTGAGTCCACACTGAAGGTGAAGCGAAGCATTGAGGAAGCGTCTCTTACATTGCAGTATCTCAACAAGCTGGGCATAAAGCCAGAACCCCTCTTCAGGGTTGTCAGCAACACCATTGAACCTATCACTCTTTTCCACAAACTTGGTGTTGGGAAGCTAGACATGTATGTTCTGAACCCTGTTAAAGAGAGCAAGGAAATGCAATTCCTAATGCAGAAATGGGCTGGTAACAGCAAGGCCAAGACTGGCATTGTAATGTCCAATGGGAAAGAAGGAGAGATCTCTGTCCCTTATTTAACTTCAGTCACAGCCCTCATCGTTTGGATTCCACACAGTCCCACAGAAAAGATTGTGCGGGTGTTGTTCCCTGGAAATGCATCACAGAACAAGATCTTTGAGGGGCTTGAGAAGCTGAAGCACCTGGACTTCCTGCGATACCCAGTGGCTACTCAGAAAGATATATCCTCTGGAGCACCACCACCTATTATCAAACAAACTAAAATTAGATCAAGGACCGACAGCAAAGAGAGTCTGAAATCATCCCCCAAACCACACACTAAGACCAGCAAGAAAGAAACAAGTGGACATGAAGAGTCAAAAAATGAACTGAGTAAAGAAAACAAAGTAGAGAAGAAAGAGGAGAAGAAAGTTAAAAGCATTAGTACAAAAGCCACAAAGCAACAGAAGAACAGTGAGGTGGCTCCTAAACTAGAGAAAAAGAAAGTAGCCAAGGACAAAATTATCAAGAAAGAAAGAACATCCAAGATGGATGAAAAGAAAGACAAGGAGAAGAAAGAAATCAAGAAAGAGAAGCGTGAAGTCAAGAAAGAGACTGGGAAAGAGGATAAAAAAGAGAGCAAGGCCAAGGAAGATAAAAAGAAAGACCCAAACAAGCCTGAGCTAAGAAAAATCACTAAACCAGACCTGAAGCCACTAACTCCTGAAGTTAGGAAAACTTTACACAAAGCAAAGACTCAGACTAAACCCAAAACAGACAAAAATAAACCTGCCAAAGAGCAGATGGAAGAGAAAAAGCCTGTCCCCAAAAAGGCCCCTGAAGAGGCAGCTCCGGTTTTAGCAAACCGGTCCATTGTTTCCTCACCTGAGGACCTCACTGAGGACTTTGAAGCCCTAAAACAAGATGAGCTCTCCAAGCTTCGGACTGAGCCCATTCAAAGTGATGTGGTGTCACAATGCACTAAAGTGCTCCCTGATGAGAAAGTAACATCTCAAGACACAGCATCCCATCTGCCTCTCAACACAGCACAACAGGGAGAAAAAAGCAACGATGAAGGGCTATCAGAACTGATCTCTGACAAAGTGCAGAAGGAAGAAAATGTCAGCTTTGATAGAAAGTATGAAGAGGAAAAGTCAGAAAAATATGACAGCTTGACAAAAGCAGACATCAAAGACACATCCAGGAAGAGCGACAGCTCAGAGGAGGAGAGTGATGTGATAGAAAAAGCAGACCTGGAAGGAACCGAAGACGATGAGGAGTTCAAGTACAAAACAGAGGAAGCAAAGAAAGATAAATCTGGTAAAGAGTGGGGGACTATGCCAACTGAACAGAAACCACCTTCAACCACTTCCACACCTGGAAAAGCCACAGCTGTGTCTGCCTCAGAACCTTTTGTATTAATCCAAGATGAGACCATCCCTGGTTACTCTGAAACAGAACACACCATCTCTGATGAGGAAATTCATGAAGAGACAGAAGATAGGATGCCACAGCTTCAGTATGATGTGGCCTCCCATAACGTTTCAGTCCCCGACGTCCCAGGCACATTTGATTCAATGCACGGCATAAAGGAGATAAAGCCCTCAACTGTCTCAAATGTGGAGGATGTTAAACCCAAAGGTTTCATGACAAGTCATGACCCTGTTCTTTTGGCATTTCCCACCATCATCACTGCTCCACTTGCGGAGGAAGAGCACATCTCCTCTGCTACCTCCATCACAGAGTATGACAAACTGTCTTCCTTTGCCACATCCATGGCTGAGGACCAGTCCATAGCATCAGTGACTGCACCTCAGACCGAGGAGACTGGCAAGAGTTCTCTCCTTCTGGACACCATTAACAGTATTCCCTCCCGCACTGAGGCTACCCATGGGAAAGACTATCTACACTCAGCAGGAACAATCTCTCCCACTTCTTCCCTGGAGGAAGACAAATGTTTCAAATCACCTCCATCTGAGGAGTACCAGCCTGTTATTCCCGAGATGGAAGCCAAAGACATGAAAGCCAAATCAGTCCAGGAGGACGAGGATGAGGAGGAAGATGAGGATGAGGACCAGACTCCGAATGTTGACATTCCTCTAGGTAAACTTCAAGAAGGCTACGAGAGGGCCACCTCAGCGATGCTCCAGGAGAAGGATAAATCCTCTCCAGCTACTAGGTTTTCACCTCCTTCTCCTGACAAAGAGCCCTCTCCCACACGGTCTACTGCAGCAAAACAAGCTCCATTTAGTGAAGAGTCAAAGATGTGGGATGAAAAGAAGTCACCTTCACCCCCTTCATCATTGTCCGCAGGGTTAGCTTCTGGCTTCACGCAGGAGAGTGTAGAGACCCCAGCAAAACAAGCTCAATTTAATAAAGAGTCCATGATTTGGGATGAAAAGAAGTCACCTTCACCCCCTTCATCATTGTCCACAGGGTTAGTTTCTGGCTTCATGCAGGAGAGTGTAGAGATTGCAGCAAAACAAGTTCCATTTAGTGAAGAGTCAAAGATGTGGGATGAAAAGAAGTCACCTTCACCCCCTTCATCATTGTCCACAGGGTTAGCTTCTGGCTTCATGCGGGAGAGTGTAGAGACCACAGCAAAACAAGCTCAATTTAATAAAGAGTCGATGATTTGGGATGAAAAGAAGTCACCTTCACCCCCTTCATCATTGTCCACAGGATTAGTTTCTGGCTTCATGCAGGAGAGTGTAGAGATTGCAGCAAAACAAGCTCCATTTAGTAAAGAGCCCATGATTTGGGACGGAAAGAAGTCACCTTCACCCCCTTCATCATTGTCCACAGGGTTAGTTTCTGGCTTCATGCAGGAGAGTGTAGAAAGATGTCTAAGTCCAGATGACAGCACCATGAAACTCGCTTCTCCTATACAGTCTGTCCCCACCAGCAGTGGCTACTCTCCAACTGAGGAAAAGCCATTTAAGATGGAGGAAAATGAAGCTGAAAGTATAAGCAAACCAACTGCAGACATTCAGAAAACAGAGAAATATGTCACTATTTCAGACAACAGTGCCGTCATTGGTCTGTCTGGTGACCACTCAACATCAGAAGGCTCTGAGGATGAAGAGGATGAAGAGGAGGATGAAGGTGATTATTATATCAAAAAGGACCTACAGCCTGTTGTGAATGCAAGGCTTATGGAGGAGAAGGAGGGGAGGTTCCTAGACGATGATGACATGTGTGACTCAAAGCCTCCTCAGGGGCAAAAAGAGCAAAAGGAAATCTTAGAAGAGTATAACAAAGAATCACAGGTCAAGGCCTTGGAAAAGACTCAAGTCACTGGCAGCATTGGACAACAGCCCAAATCGCAAGTGATGTATTCAGATGAAGAAGATGAGGAAGATGAGGATGAAGATTATGGTTTCCAAGGTGAGAAAGGATCTAAGCCTTCAACGGTTGATGACATTCAGCCTGCAGCTAAAGAGGACGTCAAAGAAAGAAATGACCACATACAATGCCAAGAGCAAGATAAAAGTGTTCATTTCAGCCTCTATAACTTCCCTGAGAGAGAGAGCAATGAAAAGGGGTCTGAAATGGACATGAGGCAAGATACCCCCTATGTGCATGGCAAGACATTTTCCTATAGTGACATTTATGATAGCAAACCAACCTTGGTTGATTATCAACAGGGATCTGTTACGATGGAGAGAGCCACTGTAAAGAGTGATTTGGATTCAAAGAAAGAATCTGACACCTCCCCCTCCCTGCCCACAGCTCCACACAAAAAATGTGGAGCTGAGGAATATACTAGCCCTCTTGGAAAAGATTTCTCTACCTCATTGGGTCTTGGTGCCAAAAGCCCTGCAACAGACTTTCAACGAAGTGTGAAAGAAACGGGTGTATATGAGTATGGTAGAGAAACCCGTTTCCCTTCTGTGGCTGATAGGCCTGAGGCCTCTTCCACCTCCCTGTCATCAGAAAAAGAGTCTCTCTCTTTCACTGACAGTCTGAAGTCCTATGCATATTCCCCAACAACAACATTTACGCCAGAAAAATCCTCTACCGCAAGCTACTATGAGAAGGTTGCTTCACCAACAGCGAGAGATGAGGAAGATTATGACGATGACGAAGTTGTTGATGATGACGATGATGATGAGGAAGAAGAGGAGGAGGAAGAGGAGGAGGAAGCTGCCAGTGATTCAGATAATGAGAAAGGGGCCAAAGAGAAATCTGAGAAGAACGTCAAAAGTCCAGTCAGCCAAATGCTGGAGTCTAAAAGGCCAGAGTTCCTGATGTCCATGGCTGGCTATGGTTATGACAGTCAGGGTAAGCCAAGCACCACAGAAAGCACTGCAAGCCCACTCTCAAAGGCTGATGAAGACACCAAAGCTGTTTCGCCATCCTTCAGCAGCAAGCCTACAGATATAGCAGTTGGGTTCTCTGGCTCCTCCACTGGGTTTCAATATTCATATGGCATTGGAGATAAAGACTCATTCCTACCTAGTCAGGTAAATTACATTGAAAAGATGGACATCTCTATAAAATCAGCAGAGGATCACTATTACCAGAGTGACAGGTCAGATTCTGAATTTGATAAACAGAAGACACCAGACCTTCTGGGAAAAACATCTCTGGACACAAGCTTTCAGTACACCTCCACAGCAGCTCCTGCGTATTCCTCCTCATCTGCCTACAGCTATTCATCCTCAACCTCTGGGTCTCTGTCCACCAGTCGTCAGTTTGGAGAAGATCTGGAGACCCCTGCCACGGCTGAGCCTGTATTTGAGTACTCTTCCTTTAAAGATGAACCCTCCCCAAGCATGGACTCACCATTCTCCAGTTCTGGAGCTATGAAGGATGAGTATCTGGAAGTGTCTGAGAAACAGATCACTGCCCTTGCCACCACAACCTCCACAACAGAGCCCACCTCTAGCCAAGCTCGCTTGTCACCACTCAGCCCATTTGAGGAGGTCAAGACTTTCCCCACAGTCCCTTCTTCTGCCTTTGCTGAGGACCACAAAGTGGACAACAAGACAGGCTTAGGTGGATTCATGGAGAAGACACCTCAGTCGGAATACTTCTATAAACCTGAGTGGTCTGAGGACTCCAAGCTGGAGACAGCTAGTGGGTTCGGGGCATCAGCAGGAGCGTTTGGTCAGCCGCCACCACCCTCCAAAGACATGGAGTCAGCCGCAGCTGCACTTTTCGGCATCACTTCTTCGCCTCGCCCAGAGACAGCAAGCAAGCATTACTTTGAGGAGACAGATAGCAGCGAAGAAGAAGAGGATGAGGAAGCCTATGTGCGTGAGGTCACTCAGAAGTCTCCATGCAGTAGTGGCCTTAGCTTCTCTGAAAAAACGAGTGAGCCTTTCCCCACCGTGAGTGCAGGTGCTACGGTCCCTGATGTTCTTAGCTCATACACACCCTCACCATTTAATAGAAGCAAGCCTGACACAGCCAATGGACCCACAGAGGTCAGCATGAGCTCTCCTGTCACACCGGCCGCAGCAGCCACGGGGGCCACGGTTACTGGCCCTGCTAAAGCAGCGCCATGGGAGGCAGGCAGCTACAGGGGTGCGTATGAATGGGAGATGCCCAAGCCCCAGATTGGAATGGTTCCTGGAGATTCTCCTCCCCATTACCGCCATGAGGATGAGCATGAGTTGGAACCAGAGCGCCCCGCCCGTCCTCTCTCCCTCTCCTCTACCGACCAGTCATTCCGCTCCCCATTCTACACTGAGGAGTGCAGCCAGGGTGGGATGGAAGACGATGAGGACAGCGACCAAGATGTAGCGGGTGAGACTCAAATGGGGGCAGCCTCCTCCTACGTCAGCCGCAGCTCCCCGGGCTACTCCTCCTCGGAGCACCGGCAGCGCAAAGGGGACCTCTCGCCATCCTTCATCAACCCCTGCATGAAGCAGCTGTCCAGCGATGAGGACGATGATGAACAGGGATGCAGGAGTGACCAATCACAAGAGGGCATTGAGCATGATCTGTCCGTCAAGAGAAGGGCCCACAGAGAGTCCCCGCATCACCACCAGTCACAGAGCAAGGAGACAGGCTCTATGTACCAGCCTGGTGGCGTGTCAATTGGGCTGACCCTGGCTACCGAGGACACCCCTCCAACCTCCGTCAGCGAGTCTTTGGCCTCTCAGTCGGATTCAGATGGTCCTGCGGGTACTGAAGAATGTCCTTCACTTCCTGGAGACTGCAACATGGACTCCGATGAGGATGCCGTGTACCTGCCTAGAGATAAAGCCACTGCAGTGGCTGGAGGAAGCCAGCACTCTGCCACCGGCAGTAGTCGCGATCCCCCTCCAACTCCTTTTATGGACCCTTACCCACGACCCCCTCACCCTGATGTCTGCATGGTCGATCCAGACTCTCTGGCCCCCGAGGGCCTAACAAAGAAAGAACCAAAACCCAAAGGCCTAAAGAAGACCTCCGGGAAGACCAAGTCAGCTTCCCCTGCCAGACGTAAGAAATCTCCCATGCCTATTAAACAGACGTCGTCCCCTCGTAGTTTGTCAATGAAGAAGAAAGAGGCAGACAAGAGCTCTAGGATGTCTCGTCTGTCAGATGGACAGGGATCCAAGGACGACGACCTCTCCAGGTCAAGCTACAACCCTGGCAAGGCAATGACCAACGGCGTCAAGAGCAGCTCTGGTGAGCAGAAATCGCAACCAATGGTCCCTTGTCACAGTGATGTCATAGTGGGCTTTGAACATTAATGCATTAACCTGTTTCATTTCAGTTCATTCAAGAATCAGCATTGACAATATAAATGTACTTCACTAGTTTGGTCTACATAGCTGCACGACTAAACTAAAAACAAATAGACCCATATTTAACTGTACCGGAAAACATCTCCTATAATAGCTGCACCTGTTTTTACCCTGGTATAAAAAGAGTCAATGAGAAAGTAGCCAACAAACATTCACTGTTCTGTTTGCTTCTTCTGGCGCAGGCTCTCAGAAGTCCGGCTCAGTCACCGCCACCGCTGGTCTGCCTGTTTATGTGGACTTGGCCTACATCCCCAACCACTGCAGTGCCAAGAACATAGACCAGGACTTTTTCAAGCGTGTTCGGTCCTCATACTACGTGGTCAGTGGAAACGACGCAAGCAGTGCAGAGCCCAGCCGCGATGTCTTGGATGCGCTGCTAGATGGGAAGGCCCAGTGGGGATCGAACCTACAGGTAAGTGCTTCATAAGAATTTTACCCACTGTCTAAATGACTGATTATTATTATCATTAGTAGTAGTAGTAGTGGTAGTAGTAGTAGGAAGCAGCAGCAGCAGCAGTAACTCCAATAATAATACAAGGGACTAATGATAATGGGAAGTAAGAATATTTTTGTAAACCTCAAGCCTTATGTTGTTACTGCCGATATCTTGTCACTGCTTGTGACCACTGACCACTGATCATCACCCTCTCCGTCCTGCTATCCTCCCCTTCCTCAGGTGACACTGATCCCCACCCACGACACAGAGGTGACCCGGGAGTGGTACCAGCAGACCCACGAGAGGCAGCAGGAGCTGAACATCATGGTGCTGGCGTCCAGCAGCACTGTGGTCATGCAGGACGAGTCCTTCCCTGCATGCAAAATTGAGTTTTAAGACCGTCTCTCTCTCTCTATCTCTCTCTCTCTCTCTCTCTCTCACACACTTTGTATCCTCTGTCTCTGTGTCTCCCTCTGACTACACGATTATACATAACCTGTCCCTGCTTTGGACAGGTCAGACCACCAGTCTATTCAACTCTTAATGCCCTTATTTGACATAATATTGTAGTCTTTTCCCTACTTGTTATGTGGTAGCAGTTTCCAAGAAAAAATCTTTCAGCAATCATGCTAATTTGACACAAGGATAGAACAATGTAAGAAAAACAATATTTGGCCTTGTATCATCTATAGGTTTCTTTGTCCTTCTTTTCAAATGAATCAAAGCACACATTTATTTTATTATGTTCTAGAATAATTAGCAACACAATATATACATCAAATTATATTTAGGCATCTGCCATTTTAGATTTGTGATATGTATTGGTTCTTAATTAGTACCATTTACAGATATAGCTGTATGTCATCCCAAACAATATTCGTCCAACTGTACTACTTTGTGCCTACTGTTGTCATAGTAACAGATATTGATTCAAGTAGACTCCAGCTGTCTTTTGATATGTCTTTCATAGATAATTGCAGTAGATTCCTTCATGAATTACATGAGTCCTTGGTTAGTTCCGCTTTCTTACAGGTTACAATTACCTATTTTGTTGTCTTGGCTTTGTTAATGTCGTTTATGTCGTCTTGACCTTCTTTATTTTTCGACATTTAAGGTTAACATATCCTTTCCTTGCAGTGGATGTTTTTGGATATTGAGTAAAAAGATGAAAAGATGTAGGTAACAGGGTTGGCACTGTTACACTGTAAAATATGTGAAACCCCCACTTATGTATGTCTCTACGTATCGAACATTTTAAAAGTGTTCTAGATTCACTTTGCAATGGTTAGAGTGAGTGAATATGACCTTAATGTGAACGCTCTGTAAAGGACTGAAGAAGATTGTATTTCCATTACAGCAATAGGACCATGTGGCTCTGGGGGGCGGTGGCTGAGTGTTGTGTCTGGTGAAGGTGTGTGCTGTCAGGGGCGAGGAACGAGAGACCATGAGATGGAGGTGGTCTGAGAAATGATTCGATTAGACAGTCACCCCCGTGTGCCTTTCTGTCCTGGTGGGTGGGGTAAGAGGAGCACTATTGGTTTAGGAATATCTGACTCATATGAATGCAGTTCATTGATTGGTCTGTGTTAGAGACTTGGTGAGCTGGTCTCTTCTGTCAGTCTATCTGTCGAAAAAGTGCGACACAAAAACGTCCTAATTGCACATTTGAGGAACACTTTAATTGCACCTTTTTGGCAACAATTCAAAATTTAAATCAAAGGGTCTTTCATTCCTATCGCGATAATTTGCAAAGAAGCACAACCAGTAAATTATTTCAAACACAGAGACCAGTGTGCAAGACTAAGTGAAAGCAAGTGTGAGGCTTAAAGTAACATTGTTAACAGATGATCAGTTTTGCTGTTGTTCTATCCTAAAATCGAAAATTTTATCATATTGATTATTTTTAATTATCTTATCTGTATACATTTGTCTTTAATGTACTGGAAATCAAAATGGGCCTTTTTAACGATGGTTAACTTTGGAAAACATAGTTATCACTTGAGATGTTTTTATTAACAGGTTTCTATTTTAACACTGTATTATGTGTGATGTCTCCTGATTTGATATTGATTATATTTGAATGTTTTTTTGTGGAAAGAAACCCATTTTTATCAAGCTTCAATGGCAACTTAAAAGCAAACAAACCTTAAAAACAAACACCACAAGCCTCACCTGAACAATATTCAAAAGAATTCAGTGCAATTTTTACAACATGTAATCCACAACTCTGCTATGGAGTATGGTCATTTCTTCCACATTCACAGCAAAACAACACACGCATATCAGCTGCATCAACGATATACTGGAAAACAACCCGTTCAGCCAGATCTGGAGTTCCTTTGGTCACGTCAGACCCTGCAAGACATAGCGTGCCCTGGACCTCGGTGGTCTCAGTTCAGTTGAATGTGTAGAAGCAGATTACCTTTCCATCCTCCTGCTGGAGGACTCTGATCTCTTGGTTGCCTTGGTTACGGTGCATCACATGGTACAACCCGAAACCCCAGTCCACTTATCATCCTGTAGAGTTCCACGGCACCTGGAGTTAAGGAACACTATGCTGACAGTAGGAAATCAACATTGGGCATTCTCTCCTTCCAGTGATAGCTCTTTATATTTTGATTCAAGGGTCTTACAACTCTACTCTCCATAGCAAACAGCATACATTTGATGATTCATCTAATTGAGTGGGCGGCCACTCAATATGGCCGCCGTGTTTTGTGAGAGATATAGACGGCGCACATCTATATCAATTACACACTTATTCTAAGCTAAAGGTGACGACATAACCGCTGCTATTATAGCGTAGCATAACCGCACACAAACGTACAGACTGCCAAGGCGGAGAGGCTATCAGTTCCCTCTGCCAGTACATATTTACCTGCACCATATCTATAACTAACACACTGATTCAAAACATACGCAAGAATTAGAGTTATTTTTCTTTCTCATTTCCAACATATCCAATTCAACCCCCCCCCCCCCCCCCCCCCCCCCCCACCTTAAGACTGTTGGTTTACTGTAAGACCTGCTTGTATGTGCATGTGTGACTTTGGTTCTTGTAATAGTTAAAAGAAAACCTGACTTACATAGAAAAATGCTATAAAAAAAACAACGATGTATATTTAAGACGCTAACTATGTGATACTGAGAAGGGCTCATGTGGCCTGGCTGTGCTGTGGCTTTACAGAAATGCATTGTGGTCCCTTTCCATCCGTTTCTGTTCCATAGCTTTCCTTTCATTTCATTTCCTGGTTTAAGTGCAATATTCTTATGTATCTCTTTAAAAAAAAGCCTAAAAGAAAATATTCATTGTAAACAGGAAAATGTGGTAAACCAATAAAGTACATTTATTAAGGGGAAATGACGTTTCATTTTCACAGCGCTAACCAGATGTATGTATATTATTCAATTACTTTCTGACTCAACCTGACTTCACATATACAGTACATAGATACATACAGTAGTTTAACTCAACTAATAATTTAGCGACTAATGATACACTTAACTAAAAACCCATTTCAATACAGAGACAGGTATATCAAATTCATCTTCAATAATGTGGAAGATCATTATTTATTTAGTTTATTGAGCTGGACTTTTAAAAATGAATTAATCTCTGAATGTCATGCCACAGCCATAATTTGAAGATAAATGATTTGTGCTTAGAGTTGGGTCAACGTCTGCAGTAGATTCTCTTGAGATGCAAGGCACAGAGTACTAACTCTACTGCGATGGGATGGCAACTCCGCAGTGAGCTGTTGAATGTGGCTGCTGGCACAGACTGAATGGGGGGCATGACCATGACATCATCTCCAGTCACATGACCAGGCTGGAGCAGGAACAGCAGATGCGTGACCACAGCACAGCGCCACTGTGTGTGTGTGTGTGTGTGTGTGTGTGTGTGTGTGTGTGTGTGTGTGTGTGTGTGTGTGTGTGTGTGTGTGTGTGTGTGTGTGCAGCAGTCTGTGCCGTGTAGTGCCAGGGTAAAACAGGGTGTTTAGCGGACAGAAGCAACTTTGTCATTCCGGTCAGTCGACTGCGTCTCCATTGTCGTTGAGAGTTAGCACACCATGCATGAAGCAAATACATCTTAAGTCTTTTTTTTTTTTTTCTGTCCAACTACATATTTCTGTGTAGTAGTGTGGACTCCAAGTTTAGGTGGGTGGTTAGGTTATGTGTTGTGTATTAAAAAAAAGGTAAAATATGTGTCCAGTCCCAAAGTCCATTCTCACTGTATTATTCTGTTCTTGTCAATTTCCAAATCAGCATCTGGTTGAGTGTTCAGGGCATACAGCCCATATTGCTGTAATGCTCCTTCCATCCATAGAAATGACTTTGGCGATGATCCCCTAAAAGACCATTTTCACTGCCGTCATCGTAGGACAATCACAGGTGTCACTCATAACACTAGTTGGGGTCTGCATCTGATATGGACCAGGGCACAGTACAGGAAGCCAGGACACGCCCCCTTCCTGTTCCCTGGTACAGAAAACGAAGCAGACTCAAAATGAGTGTTATGAGCATCTCCTGTGTTTGTCCTAAGATGACGCCTCTGTGAAAAGTGTTGTCGTCTGTCCAAATCTGCCATAGCAACAGGTGAGTTGAATATGAGTGAATACAGCAATAGTCTCAATTCAATTCAAAAGTTGAACAACATATACCTCAATACGTTGATACACAAAAACACAAAAACTGTATTAAAGGCCAGTGATACGGCTTGCGTATTATCACCCTTTTCTAAGAAAAGTACCTAAAAGTATGAACTGTTCTGTGATTTCAGTTGGTTTGGATGGGATGTTAATGCCTGAGTCTTGAGCATAGAAACACACAAACACACAGACACTTGGGTCAATGTTCCAGAATAGCATTTTATTCAGGACATTATGAAGTTAGAATGAAAACTGCATTTATAGAATGAAAAACTGCATTTATAGAACGGCAAAGGCATGGAGCTGCAAGCTAGCATACTGCACACTGCAGTAAGCCTCTGTAGTAAAGTATAGCTTTCTGAACACCTTAATTGAGGCTAAAGTTAATACAAGTGCATTTCAGTTCAATTCACGTGTCTCATAAAATAATTGCAACAGAAGCTCCGTCGGAAGGCTTTTTAACTACATGATCAAATAAATCATCACTTAATACCTCCTAATTAGTTAAGAAATGCTTGATCTCATTAATCCACTCCCAAAATAATGCAAGCTTTTAGTATACAGCGCATATCCTGCACAATAGCACCGGCAAGAATACGCAACAAAACCAACAAACCGAAACAACAACAACAAAGACGACAACACAGGATCAGATTGTCATTCACAAATCTGTTCAGCTACACATCCACTGACAGGACTGGGTTGTATGCGTACACGCCAGTGCAGACAGTAACTCGCCCTGGCTGCTTCCTTTCAAGACAATCCAGTCTACAGTACGTCACAAGACAACACGTTCAATACCATCATTTCCTCTCCTTTTTTACATTTACACAACACTTTGCAGAATCTAATTTCGTCTTAGCCTACGGTTTCTGGGACACAGGCCTGCACAGCATTGCTACGTTGCAATGAGTCTTTACTGTGCTCATCGCAGTAAAACCACAGGAAACCCACTACCCAGATGACCCGCCCAGTGATTCAGTGATTTAAAAAATATTTATAGTTATAATAATATATTTAGTTTTGAGATTCTCTCACATAATGGGGCGTTTTATAAAAAATAAACAGTAGCTATGTCCATAAATTTCTAGTGGGTTGGCAAAAAAAACATTTCCCAGAAGCGAATTAAAAAATAAATAGACATCCATCTCAATTATTTCCCTAATAATTATATATATGTATATACATATATGGATATATAAACATATAGATATATATATATTTATATTCTATTCTAGATGAGGCTTAAGGACTTTGGCAGTAAGCAGTGCACATTATGATTGACCTGGAAGCAGACCACTGCTGGTCTCACTGGCAGCACTAGACTAGACACTAGACTAGAGCAGTAATAAACTCTAGAATAGAGCAGTACTAGACTCTAGACTAGAGCAGCACTAGACTCCAGACTAGTGCAGCACTAGACTAGACACTAGACTAGAGCAGTAATAAACTCTAGAATAGAGGCAGTACTAGACTCTAAGACTAGAGCAAGCCACTAGACTCCAGATGTGCAAGCACTAGCCCCACGACTAGAAGCAGCAACTTAGACTCACAACCTAAGAAAGCACTGGATTCTAGACTAGAACACGACTGCATTTCAGAAATAACGAAATATAAAAATCACAACATACTACACACAATGCCATACAGCCTATAATAGACGACCGACAAAACATGTGGACAGCACGTATCACACGGGCCAAGAGGAGAATGTAATGGCTGGTGTTGGCTAGAACACCAGCAACAAAAACACGGGGCCACAGCCTGTACGAAGGGCTTTGCCGCTGGCTTGGTGCTTCGTTGTGTGCTCTGGCCACATCCTTCACGTGTGGCCGCCTCTGGGTGAGTAAAAAGACCCTACACTGAGCTGCAAATAAATGGTGTTGGACCTTCTCAAGAGGAGACCCACGTGGGGGTCCAAGTCAAGGGCTTCCAGAGGGCATCCGTCTGGGGAGTCGCTCGCTTCAGGAGCTGAAGTCTAGTGGGGGATGCGGTTGAGATGTTAAGCCCAGGCGGATTCAAGTTCAAGATGAAAGATTAAGCTCAACTTCAGGGCCCGTATGGACACTGGGCCCGAAGCCCACCAGTGTTCATCCGAGACCTTTCAGCGATTGACAGCGTCTTTGTTTGAATGCCTCTACACCGAGTGGCAGTATGATGAATCGCGCACACTGAAATGTGGTTGCAAGGTGGAGAACAAGTGTTCTGCTACAGTGACTTCAAAACAAACTCCACAACATCACTATTCACATCCAAAGAGGTAAAAATTTGATAATTTGATGCAAAACACTTTTCGACAGACCCAGTAGACATCAGGGGGAACTTGGGGATTTTTTAGGTCCATGTCAAAAATGTCCCTCACAGGCCTTACTCAAGGTTCGACCGTGTGAGTGGCTCCCACCTCCAGAGGCATCCCTGAGTGGGGGAGGCTTTCCGGGTCATCCGCCCAGTCCTCCACAGACTCCTTGGTGTCAAAGAACTCATCGAAGGGCACCTCGGGGGACTGGGGCATCTGGGAGCTGGAGCCTGCCTCGCTGCCACTCTCTGCAAGCTCTGGCAGCGCCGGCAGAGACCCCGGCAAGCAGTAGTAGCTTTCCACTTCAGCCAGAGAAAGATCGGCTATGGGGGAGCAGCAAGGGAGGGTCCCACTCTGAGCGGGTCCGGTGCCGTCGTGGCCGGGAACCTCCTCGGGCTCGTCCTCGTGTCCGTGTTCAGGCTTCTCATCCAGGGCTGGCAGACCCAGGGCCGGGAGACCTGGAGACTTTAGGGCTTTGTCCTCTGGTGGTGAGAGATCACCAAAGGTCCCCTGGTCTTCGGGAGGACAAAGGTCGGGACTGATCAGATCGGGAGGTCGCACGCTGGCGGCCGTGGGCTGGCAGGAACCGTGGTGACAGGAGTGGGCCTCCTCACTGCTCTGGGGGGTGAGGGCCACCTTGTCGCTGAAGCTGAAGCGTGGGGAGGTGTCTGCCGTGGTGGGCGAGGAGGGTCCTGCGCTGGAGACCGTGCTTGAGGGACCACTGCTGTCTGCATTGACAAGTCATGTTGTAAGTACAGTATGTTATGGTATAGTAAGTCTATAGTAAGATTCAGATCCAATAGGGCATAATCAATATACAGATCCACACTCTGAGGAAGTACAGGAGGTATTATTTGCTGCTTGGTTGTTTGAATTAGGCTGCAACCCAAACATTTTACCCAAGTGTACAAATTGAACTCGTTTGAAAGAACAAAATTAGAATCAAAAGTCTTTCTTTGTGCACCAATTCCTGCCTGGTTTAGAATCACCTCGACAGTGTCAAAAGACAAAGACACCGAATTGACAAGGCAGCCATCTCGCACCCACTGCAAATGGTGCATCCCATAAATAGATACCCAACAGATAAAAGTAAAGTGCTAGAAATAGAAATACCAAGGAGGGGGTCGGTAGTTGAAAAAAATGCATTGAGTGTGAAGTTGTGGTACTCACACCAAGGTGGCCTGTCAGCCCGGGACTTGAAGGAGGAGGACAGGACTCTCTGGGGGATGTACGAGTCCACGCTCGGCTGGTTCTGCGTGTCAAACATGGCCGACAGAGCTACAGGGAAAAGAGCAAAACGAGAGACCCAACACGCTATATGAACACAGGGAGTCATCTCTCACAGGGCGATGGGATGGGGGGGGGTGGACTCTAACCCAAACTCCCACCCACGCTTCCTCTTACCCCGGGTCCTGGCGTGGGAATCCCCCGCGTTTTCGCAGACGGTGGTGAGGAACTCGTTGACCTGTTTGAGCGAGAGAGAGTTGTGCAGCGTCTCCAGGGGGTAGATGGACGGCACCATGGAGCAGCCCTCGAAGCCTGCAGCAGGAGGACCAGGAGGAGGAGGGGGAGTAGGAGGGGGAGGAGGAGGAGGAGAGTTGGGGGGCCAAACGTCGGTCCCGTCAGGTCACAGTTAGAACGTGGCTCGCAGTCGGCCCCGGCCTCTTCAGCTCAAGTCATCCTCCATAGTTAGTAACCCCGTTCACCGTAACACTGCTTTCACTGGCAGTCTCCTCTGGCTTGCTTGGTGACAAGTAGATAAGAGTGCCTTAGTCTGGAAACATGGCTTAAAGCTGCCCTGCTTACTACGAGTTCACCAACAGTACACGTCCTCCTGACACCATAGCGGATGCTACTTTGTCTGTATATAACGGATGTCTGTCTTGTGTTTCAAACATGGGGGGGACGGGGCGGACAGCTTAAAAAAAAAAAACATACGGTTTGTCTTTTGCTAAGCGGCCCTTTTTCTAGTTAATCCAAACAGCGCCACACTGCAGATCTAACAGCACCACACAGAAGCTGTCCATCCACACACTGCGACAGAGCGCCCGCAAAATGACTCAGAATAGAGAATCAGCCGCTGTTAGTCTATGCCAATAAAGTAAAAAATCAAAACCACTCGCAAATTAACTCTTTGAACCGCATGAACAACAGCAACCTCAAAACACACACAGTAATGAAAATCTTTCTAGCAGATGCTTTTGCCATTTTCAACTTGCCAAGCACATTCATAAAACATCCATGAACATTCAGAAACAAAAATCCACATGCGTGTTCATATGTGAGCCCATAGCGGTGTGTCTCCAAACAATGCACCGCCAGAAGGGACGTACTTGCAATGCAAATACACCACAAGCGTCCGAATCCGAAGCTTGTTCAACTGATACTGGCTGTGAATTGACTTGTGATTGCAGGAGCTAACATGACTGCTAAATGAAAGAGATTACAGCCCTGTGACTTGAGATGTCTTGGTGCAGCACAACACATTTGGTTAGGGAGACTGATCTTCAATCATGCCGGTTAAACACAAAAAAAAAAGACATCCAAAGACAGAGAAAGCGGGGCCGTTTCCGACTCCCTCACGCAGTGTGCAAAAGTTCACAGGTTAGTATAGAGGTACAAGCCAAAATACAGCAGAATGGGGGAGGCAATGGGTGCCCCCCACCCCCCGGCAACGCCGACCTCTGCTCCTCGGTCCTACTACGCCCTGACGCGTTCGGTGGCCGACCTCCGAAGGAACACACACGGAATGAGCCAAGCATGCAGACACATCAGGCCAAGCGGCGGCACAGGGTAGTCAGCTGCGGTTTGCGAAGAAGCCCACACCAGTCAGCAAGCACAGGCTCATTCATGGCTCGGCGCGGAGGGAGAGGGAGAGGGAGAGGGACAGAGGGAGACAGAGAGGGAGAGCGAGGCCAGGGGGGAGGGCTGACCGTAGAGGTACTCTAGGGGGTCCTGGCCGGAGACGAGCCAGTTGCGGAACAGGCGCAGGTGGTAGGAGCACTGGTGCAGGTGGTGGGCTAGAGCCCCGTCCAGGCACAGGTGCCCGCCCAGGCTAAGGTCAATGGAGAAGCGGCTCAACAACTGGCCCACATGCTGGTGCTCCGGGGGCTCTGAGGAACAGGAGGCACAGGGAGGAAGGACAGAACAGTGGAGGAGGATGAGGAAGAGGAGGAGGAGGAGAAGTGCAGAAGGGCATGAAATGGCAGAATGTGAGCTGGGGAAAAAGGGGGGGGGCTGAGAGAAGGCCATTTGGGGGAGTGAAGACAAGCAGAGCATTATGGGATGGGGAAACAACGCAGGGTGGTGTGAACAGTGAGAGACGGGGATGAGGTGAGAGAGATGGGTGGGCCGGACGAGGAGGCTATGTGGGGTGGGCTTGACAAAAGGCTTGCGGATAGGGGTGTGTGTGTGTGTGTGTGTGTGTGTGTGTGTGTGTGTGTGTGTGTGTGTGTGTGTGTGTGTGGCAGGGGGTGGGAGTGAAGGGTGGAAAGGTAAGGGATGCTGACCAATAACTTCTCTACAAAGTGCTGCAAGTCCTACCGAAAGCCATTCATCTCTGGACACAAATGGCTCCATCTCCATTGACATAACAACAGCACAGGCCACCGTTAGAGCTCAAGTTGCAAATTGTCGATTAACTTTATTTGTTGTAAATTACATTTTGATTCATCTACATCTAATTAAGTAACCACTCAACAGGAATGTTTGTATTTCTACAAGCACTGTGTTAATTTGAAACATTAGCGAATTGCTCCGTTTTTTTATTCTAAATAAATGTGCGCACCACTAGAAAGTCGCCCTTTGGGAGAAGAGACAATGGAGCCTTGTAAAATGTTATCTCTGAAATTACGATTTTGTGTTTAAAAGGAACGTTTCAGCATTTTTATTGGTCTCCAGGTTGCCTAACAAACAGCTATAAAAACTGTTTGGAAATGCATGTAGATCAAACGACAGCTATTTGCATTCCCCGGTGTGTAAAAAGGGTCGTATTTGCAAGGACTTCCGAGTTTTCAAAAAAGGACAAGCTCTTTCTCCTGCTACTCCACCCTCCCCTCACCCCTCAAAAACCACCCCGGTCAATCAGCTTGGAGCTTGGCTCTGTGAGTTTCCGTTGCCTTGTTTTTAGCTAAACCTGAAGGAGCTACACAAGATTTGGCAGTAGCTGCTAGCAATGAATGAGGAGTATGACATCAGGCAAGTCCTCTTTACTCAAACCGAAAAGGAAACCTTACAGCAGGGACAGCAGCAGGCAAATGTGCAACAGCATGTTCAGATTTGTATAAATGCAGTATTACCATTATGAAACCACTATTTTGGGTTTGCTCATGCATGTTCAGCATATCATTCAATGAAAAAGTATCAAGGTTTATGGCGATGTGTATTTATGCAGTATTGCCGTGACTCAAATCAACCACCCATTTCATCGTTCAATCATGAGTGAAACGGAACCACAGCAGGGTTGCGCTGGTTACAGATAAAACGGTGTGGCATTTACACCGTGAAGGCGAGGACAGCCTGCGGGGGCTACAGAAGACCATCTAGACCAGTCCATGACACTGGAACGCCACCCTTTTAAACCATGACGCCTTCATCACAGCGTTCAACTGCATCCTGCACTCAAATATGAACCCACACTGCGGTGTGGACGCCTCGTCATGCAGCACTTCATTGATCATTGATTTTTGGACAATCAAACGATTTATACAGTTTCTGTACAGCTCAGACTTGATTGCTTCTTTAAAACTACAGGTTGGACAGAACTAACCACAAGTATCTCAATACAGACAGAACAACTGCTATATATGGCGCTATATATATATATATATATTATATAGCATATATAGCTATATATATGCTATATATTCTTGTAACTAAGTATTTTTGGGTCAGACTTGCAAAAATAGATATATACTCTATGATTATCACAAAGCGACAAATAGTCCCATCTGACAAACCATTTTCAGTAACAACTGAGATCCTTACTAATCCTTACTGCACTGCTAACTGCAACACAAACGGGTTGACAGAAGGAAAGAGCCGGCAGTCTGTCTGTAGTGTTTCTCCTCAGACCTGGTGCCAAGCCAAGCCCACAAAACTACATCATCTTCAAAGTGCTGTATCATGGGTAGGCGAGGGAGGGAGGGAGCCACCCGCCGTCTCAATAAAGACAAGTTAGCCATCTTGGTAAACCAACCCCTACACATTCCTCCAAGAAAGTGAGCAAATTATGGGATCAGGAAAGCTGTTTCACCGAGAACAAGACTCTAAGGGAGCAAGTTCACACCGTATAGCTGAGCAGGCAACAATGATCACCACTCTGTATGAAAATTGAAATTTCATCACAGCCTTTCTGCAATTTTCTCTCCTCAGCCACACCCTGCTAAAGCAAACAAGTGATTAAAAAGAAGAAGAAGAAAAAACATAGATAACGATAGCAGCATTTGGCAAAGTAGCAATAATTTAGTGGCTAACTTAAACCGTTCACAAAAGAAAAATCAAAAAGCCCACAAAGCTCAAATGATTGAGACATTCTCTTTATAGTTTCAGAACTTGTGATGCTAACATGTATCCATATATTGGTGCTGAAATGGTGCACAAACGTTACAAAAAGTTACAAAAAATAAATGCATAAACAAAAAAAAGGAACCAAATTCCATTACAGACACAGAGTTATTGGGACAAATAATGCTGTAACTCTTTCTCTGTCAGTCAAGGTTGCGGCAACAACATTTCCCTGTATAACATTAACTCATCATTCAAATGTTGTAAAGATGCACTGTTGATGCAAGCCAATACAGTCCTGCACTGTGACTGGAGAATCATCAGAGGTGTACAATAAGCAGGGGAAGGGTTAAACATTACACTGTTGCTGGAGGAGTTCCTGACAAATGGATTCCACTCACATCATCATCACCAAAGAAGATGGTCACATGGTCACTCGATACAGTCTTAGTTGGTGTATATATGTGTATAATTCTTTTATATACATACATGCACTCACTGAGAGATTTTCCAATCATTTGGGAGTGATGGTGACAGATTCACAACAGACCTGATGCAGGATGTTACACAGGGTTCCCACCTGCAGGCCTATTCTAATGCTGGGGTTAGGAGAGGGCCTATTGAGGTGCAATGACTGGGTCTGTTCCACCGCATCAATAGGATGAGGTGTGCCATCTAGGGGTAGTTGGTGGTCATCCACCGATAAGAATATAGACCTATTATATATAGACCTATTCAACTCTTAACTCTTAAGATGACATCCTAGCAAACTTGTTGTTTTAAGGAACCCAGTGATGACTGCGCCTTCTTAGTGTTAGTCTCTGATTAACTTGTAAACCTTAGCCATGTTTATAATCTGTATTGAATATCAACAGCCAATACTTAAGGGCGTTTTCATTTAATTAGAATATTGATATCCATGGTTAGCTGTTAAATGCATGCTGAGAGAGCGTATTGAGCCCTAGTATCATGGTGTGGAAAACCCTATTGAGAAGCATCCACCACATAGCATGGCTATGCTGCAGAGCTAAGTGGGAACCCTGGTTACAAATGGAATGTGAGGTGGTGTTAGAAAAGTGAGGTCCAATCATATGGGCAGTCCAAAAATAAAAAATAAATATATATATATATATATATTCAAATATAAAAATAATTATTTAAATATGCATGGAAAACTGGAAACTATTAGGGGTTTGGGCCATGGTGGAAACCATGTGAAGCGAAACAAACGTTTTGAAAAGAAAAAAAATAATGTATTTGAGTCATGCAAGACAAAGGGGAGGTGAGGGAGTGGAGATATACTTGAAAAAAAGGCAGACATACCATTAGTCGGATACTTTGCAAACGACACAGAAAATCGTTTTACTGCCGGCATACACAACAACTCTGAGGAAATAAAAAAAGCTAATGTTACCGTAAAACCTGAGTGACTGGTAATAAGAAAAAAAAATCCCCCCATTAAAAATAATTTCCTCTCATGTGTGTGAAACATGGGTTCAACTAAAATAAGCCTTTAAAAAAAGAAAAAAAGAAAAAAAACCAGAGGATCGCTGGATTTGTGTTAAGTCATAAGTGACGTGTGTCAATTAGGACTCCCTGACTTGCACTGTTAGGAGCTAAACCTGGGCAGGATGTCTTTGAAGAAAGGAAGGAATGAAATGATTCAAGAAGAAGGCAAATGAAGACGACTAAAGAAAAATAAGTGAGCCAACACAAAAACAGGGTTTGCATTATCGTCCATCCCCCCGGCTTGAATTCAAACCACGAAGCATTGTGATGAGAGCTATGGTCCCAGATAATGGCTAAAGGCCATTACGGCTCTTTGCCATGAACTGGTGGAGACGGACAAACGATGGATACAATTTGAACCAGAACATGGGTCCCAGTTTAGGCAGGAACATCTCCCAGTCATGAAGGTTCCACCAGGGCAGACGCACACAAAGAAAAAGGTGGGGCAAGTAAAATAAAAACAACAACAACAACCAAACAATACATGTACAGACCAGCAAATAATGAGTGCCACATCTATTTGCGCTTTTTGACGGATCAATATCGATACCAAATTTAAAAAAACGGGACCGTGGCTACAGAGCTCCACTTTGGATTTGTCTTAAACCTCTTGATTCCACTGAATTAGAAACAAGATGGAGGATGAAATACAACACCAAGATGAGAGGAGACACTCTGGCTAAAAGAGCATGGTGGCTGGGAGGAGACAAACAACAGTGACACCAAGTGGACAGACCATGGTGGCTGGGAGGAGACAAACACTACAGTGACACCCAGTGGACAGACCATGGTGGCTGGGAGGAGACAAACACTACAGTGACACCCAGTGGACAATGACAGCACTGCACGTAGAGCTTGATGGCGCCACAGATGCGTCTGTTACCATGACCATTTTGACATGTACAACGCTACAGATCAATATAAAATAATGCGTCAGACTTGTGTGCGAATAACTAAATCAAACTGGGTGCACTTTGTGTTGATATTGTCCACTAGTTCCCTGCTACCTTAACAAAAGCTTATATATATTTTTTACATTATATGTATGTGTGAATGTATATACATAAAACCCTGGAACATTTTGCCAAAACTGATGAAATTGTAAAATATATTTTTATACCTATATATATATATATTACTTTAGATATATATGATTTTACCGAGTTGAAATCAGAAACGTGAAATAATGGCCCATAAAGATGATAGAACTTTATCAAAACAAAAACAAGAATTTGAACAAAAGTTAAACATGATATTTTTACAAAAACAGTGAACACTGATTCTCTGCTGCTCAACAAATCAAAACCAAGCAAGTAAAGACCACATACCATCTTTGTAGGACAGACTGCCGGAGGATAATTTTTTGCGGTGTGTGCGTGCGTAGTCCTGCAGGTTGGGGGCGCTAGAGGAACCCCCTAGGACAGTGGTGCTGAAGAGGCCGGCGCACTGAGAGCCTGCGAGGGTGGGGGTTTAGGAGGGGGGGGGGGTGGTGGTTAGTCACTACTACCCACCATGCAGTTACTCAACTCTGATTCACTTTAGCTAACCCCCTCAGAGGAAGAGAGAAAGAGAGACAGACAGGGGGAAGAGAAAGAAAGAAGGGGGAGAGGGGGAGGGAGAGCAAAGCACATGCCCTCTGACAAATGTTGTGTGACTCATACCAGCGTCCCTGTGAAGCCCTGGGAGCCTGTCTGCAGGTGGTTAGCGACGGCTACAGGCTGCTTAGCACGTAGCCGAGGAGACGGCCGGATTAGGAGGTTATGAAACCAGGGGGCTTGCGAGAAGCTAATCAGTCTGGAATGCATAGGTGACTGTAGGATAGAGATCCCACGGCTCACCATGAACACCCACCAGTATACGGTTTGACTTTAAACAGACTTATTATTATTCAATGTGGACTCCCGATTTAGATCAAGTAGATACCGTGTGGAAGTTACTGTTTATTGATTGACATTGCTTCACGTAGATTGAATCAGTAATTTGAAAATCCTGCAAAGGCTTCAAAGCTTATTAAGCATGGATATGAACAGAAATGTACAAATCTATAGCAAGAAATACAAAAATATGTTAATACCGATTCTATTTATACATTCAGTGTTTGATTGACAAATGGGTGAGCTGTGCTGCAGCTTTGCATATCAATAAAAAATAAAACAGCTGCGCCACACACACACACACACACACACACACACACACACACACACACACACACACACACACACACACACACACACACACACACACACACACACACACACACACACACACACACACACACACACACGGCAACACAGCCCAGGAGCCTGAACACCTACCTAGTCCGCTCTGTTTCATCTCGGGTGACTGGCGAGACCAGGTGGGGAAGAGGCGATAGCTCCCTGCTTTAGAGGACGAGATCTCAGACAGCACCTGGACACAGACACACAACGGCACACACACCATGTGAGTCCTGCATAAGTTGACTGCTATTATCGTCTGTGGGTGCGCAGAAGAAGGCCTAAAGCAGGGGTGTCAAACTCAATTTCATCCCGGGCCACATCAGCATTATAGTTGCCCTCAAAGGTCCGGTTATAACTGTAAGACTATATAAATATATCTACTCTTTATCATATTACATAATTGCTCCTGCATTTGATAATAATTGGTTTTAGTAACTACTTAATAACTACCTCAGAAAGCAGCAGACATTCAAGTGTACAGCCATTGTACAATTTAGGGCCAGACTGGGAACATCATTCAGGCCAGGAAATATAGTCCCTGTGACGGACATAGGGTTGGGAACCGAATCCAAAGTGCCGGGTACTGGGTACCCGAAAAAAAAATTGAATTTCGATTCTGCTTATCGGTTCCTAAAATAGATATAAATCTTTATTATTGCAAACAAAGGCTATATGTCTGCAAGGACGTGGTGGCTACCTCTCATTTAAAACAATGTATCTGCCAGGACCTGTCTACGTCACGCATCAACGCAACACTGCGACGTGTCCATTTGTTTTGATACGAGCTAGCGGTTAGTCAGCAGTGTGGAAGATGGACCGCGGGAAACGGTCAAAAGTGTGCCTTCACTTTGTAAAAGAAAGCGACGACAAGGCTAAGTGCAGTAAATGTGGGAAATGCTGATATGGTGATCTGTCTTCTGTACTGGGACCGTACGGCCGGGCGCTGGGAGCGTACAGCCTGGCGCTGGGACCGGAGTCCGGATAAGCAGAACCGGAACGGAATGGGAATCAATAAAATTCAAACGATACCCAACCCTAGACAGACAAACTGGTTGAAATTAGACAGCCAGGACACCATGAAGAGTCGCGGTTCTCCCGATGGCCAGTCCGGCCCTGATTTGTACGATAACCAAATTCTATTCTTTGCAAGCTCTCGTGGGCCACATAAAATGAGGTGCCGGGCCGGATCCGGCCCACGGGCCTTGAGTTTGACACGTATGGCCTAAAGAAAATAAACAAGAGGAATAGAGCATCCACAGAGATGATACACATATGAGATGCACATAGAGATAATGTATGAATATAGATAAAGAAAGACATTTTAGTGGAGCTGCTGCCACAATGCCACATTATGTGGCTTCTTTGGGGCTCCTCCAAGGACACAGGCAGGTAGTTCGGATTATTGCAAAGTTTGGTAAAATGGCAGCCAGAGCAGGTGGTACATAGCTAGTATGCTAGCCCTCCCTGAATGTGTGTGCTGGTGGCTGACTTAACCTGTGGTGCACTGATTAGCCAATGCACCACAGGTGTGTGCAGCCACGCCCCCAGACTCTAACTGGGCCAGGTGAGGACAATTAAGCCAGCCACCAAACACACACACTCCCACAGACATGTTTGAAATGTATCAACTACAGTACAGCAGCGCATGACAAACGGAGGATGGTTCGAGGGGCATATCAATCCAATAATGTTGCTCAGGCTCCACCATTGGGGCCTCGGGATTTCTTTTTGTGTGTGGCTGGTGGTGCGCCTCACCTCCATGGACCCCGTCTTGCGGTTGCGTACGAGCGGGGACTTCCTGTGCAGGCTGACGGGCTCCGACAGCGCGGCCGCCCCCTCCGCCTCGTCCCGGCTCAGGTCCTCCAGGCTGCCTGGGTCCGTCTGCTTCTGCCCGTTCTGAGGAGCACAAGATGAAGAAGAGTTGAATCTGAAGGGCTTGTAGGAGAACAACATGTTATGTAAAGGTGCCCAATTAGTATACCCCCAGGTGTGAGCGTGATTAGCCACTACAAGCCGTTTCAAAATTGTCATGTGACTAAAATTGTCATTGTGACATTGTGACATCACAAGTGGGAGTGTCCACCTAGAGGTATAATGACTAGATAAGTTTCCCAGTTGGCTCAGATAGGCTGGTAGACTAGTCATCACACATCTAGGTGGACACTCTTATGATGTCATATTACATTTTTGAAACGGCCCTTTAACCCATTCACCCAAAAAGCCGCTCACCTCTGAGGAGGCGGGCCGGAAGCCGAAGCCCGTGGGCGCGTTCTCCTCTTCCTCCACCCCTTTGACCCCGGGGCTGAAGTGGAGCTCCACGTGGAAGCGCTCCTCAGACGAGATGTCCTGTGTGCGGAGAGGGAGACGCATCACAACAACATCTCAACACCCATTATACATCGGAGCACCGACGCTCCACATCGAGGGAACACAGAGGGCATTTTCCACGCTGTCCCAATTCGACAGATGAGGACGGATGGACCCAAGCCTCCTGGGAGCGGCTGTCGCAAATGTAATTAACCAAGGTCACAACTTTATAATTTGCCATTCTGTTCTGTGGCCATTTTGTTTTCCCGATTTGACCATTAAAAAGGTCAAATACGGGATAGATACACATTACATTTACATTGCATTTAGCAGACAAATTGATCCAAAGCAACTTCCAATGAGTACATTTGTCCAAAGAGAGTGAAACCACAATATACCGCTGACGGTACAGTCAGTTTCAAGCACACATAATTGCTAGGTTACATTTGCAATACATTTACATGTCTGCCAAATGCCCTAAATATACTGTGTATCACGGTAGTACATAAAGATACGAATAGAACAGGTTTCAAGCATTTATAATTGCAAGGTTAATAGAACAAGTTTGCATGCATAATAGCTGGAATAAGAGCAGAAGTGCCATTCTGATTGCTATACCAACATCTAAGAACATACAATGTGCTAAACAACGATAAGTTCTATTATTTAGTGCCAAGACGTACAAACACAAAAGTACAAACAATCCAAACTTGGCTAGAACAAGTTTGGATAGATATATGATGAAAGCACTTGTTGGAGACATTAAGGGAAGGAGATACCTTGTTGTTGTCCTCGTACAGCATGATGACTATCTGGGTCATGTAGTCCAGCTCAGAGATGGCGCTGAGATAGTCCATGGCACGCTTCCACTGCTGGTCCTTCTCCTCCTACCACACACACACACACAGACACACAGACACACAGACAGACAGACACAGACACACACACAAACTTCAGTCCAACGCTCAATCGAACATCTATTTCAAGCCCCCGCCCCCCCTGTGTGTGTGTGTGTGGGGGCTCACGTCCAGCAGGCCTCCGTAGCGGAACACACTGAGCAGGGAGTGCACATGACTCTCGCTGGTGAAGTACAGGCGCGTCCGGACGTGGCGGCCGGGAGACATCACGCCGCGGGAGTACCTGGACGGAAAACAATAAGACGCATGAAAACCTGCAGGACCGGAGGAGAAGCTGTCTTGGGAATATTGTTTGGCTTGACTGCGGCCTAGTGCGGCTGGTATGGATTTTGCTTGCCGGGATATATAGTGGAAATCATTCAAATATAACCATTTCAATGGTTAATCTCGAACCTAAAAACGTGTAAACCAGCCAAACTCTCCATTCATAAATCGGAAGTGTTCCCAAACAATCCTAAATAAAATGGACTAAAATACTGTATTTTCTCGTTCAGTATATTGCCTTAGAAGCCTGTCTAAGAGCAATTTTGAGACATGATAACGGATAGCTCTGGGCAGCAGCAGCAGCAGCAGCAGCAGCAGCCAGGCCCTTGACACTCACAGTGGGTGCAGCTTGTTGACAGACTCGTCCTCGTGGGTCCTCTGCAGGTCCATCTGGATCTTCCTGATCAGCGGCAGGCAGTAGGCGTAGGCGATGTCCAACTTCTCCACCTTGTTGATGCCGTACTCCTGACAAATCAAAACACAGATCACAGGGTTGTTGTGGTTGGTGGTCCCAGGATCATTCTAGTCATCGCACACCGCTGAGATGGTTGCTAGGGCCGAATAGATCTAGTGCCATTAAATTCTTCCTGGCCACCAGAGGCAGTGCGTGCATACTCGTAGTAGGGCTGAACAATTAATTGCAATATTATCAAAACAGCAATATGACCAAGTGCAAAATAATATACTTTTTTTATATGGGTAAAATGTAATGTATAACATAGATCTGTAGCCGTATATTGCGGGTGTAGAGTGGGCGTGGGTCTTGAAAATCAGACCCGTGCTGGACTCTGCATGTCTGCAGGACCTGCATGGCCCCAATGCTGGCTGAAGATGGCCACCACGAATGCTCCTCATGCCTTGGGGTGGAGCACCTGAGTTTGTCTGACTCCCAGACAGTGCATGAACTGCAGCTACATGACAGTAGCACTGAAAGCCGCCAGCCAGACTGTCAGAATGAGAAGGGCAGCTGGTTGATACACTACCACCATCAGATGCTGCCACAACTTCAACCAAACAGCACTCTGCCCAGGTCGGGGGGTTCTCCACCACGGAAGCATCACAGGAAAACCGACCCATCGGCCACTAAGCTGGATAACCCAACGTCTACATTTGCTCAGATGAGATGGCTGTTGATAATTACTCAGCCTGATAGAGCTGACACATTTCAACCAGGCCTGGTCACATTTAAGGTGCCTCCATCAGCTCCAGGGCTGCTGGGCAAACCCCTGCCCTCCATCTCATCACATCAGTGACGGCAGAGCTATGGCGGCTATGCAAAATTGGGAGGATTATGGCCCAGACTGCATGCCTGCTATGGAGCAATTAATGGCTGTCTCTCTGTGGAGAGGCACTGAGGCCTGATGGCCCCTGTCCTCCCGACCACAATGCTGTGGGCACAGATTATCTGACTCTAAATGATACGACACTGCAGGTCCCACAGGGTGTTTTGGGAACATGCTCTCACAGCCTCAATGGTACTTCACTGCAAACCTTGGGCTTGTGTCTACCTTAACGCTGGCTCGTCGCCAGGTGTGGCCGGCTCAGGCTCCCTCAGCTGAGGGCCCTTCACACTAGTGGCCCTGTGGTCCCCCAGGTGAGGTGCTGCGTCCCGTAGCACAACAGGTGCTGGAACGGAGCGTTCCGATGCCTGTTGGTGCACTGGAACCAGCCATTGAAAACAACCCCCCCCCCCACACACAGACACGCAGGCCGAAAAGGATGACGAAGCACAATTGCTTTGTTTGATCGCTCCAATTATGCGTTGAAGCGACAGCTGCATTCCACAGGTCAGACGCACTTTTTGTCCTCCGTCAGCACACACGGTGCGGTTGTGGAAACAATCGCACACAGGGTGCAAGGCTCCCCTGTAGCCCTGAACACCAGAGGTCATTCAACCAGGAGTGTCTCCACATCCCGGGATTCATAGAGAGTGCCACTGAATGGCTGGCAGCGCATCAGATGCGTGTTTACAGGAGAACACTGCTGCGAACAGGTCCGGGGAGGGGAGAGGAAACCAAGTTACCAAGAGAAAACCCCAAGTAGTTCATGCACACAAGCCTTCCCGCTGGGAGGCTGGAGGTGTGTGAGGTTGGTGGCTGGTCTTTTTCTGAGTCTTGGGTTGGGTGAGGCTGCACATCAGTGATGCCTTGACTAATCAAGGCACACAGGTTAAACTGGCACACACACTCAAGGGCAGTGCTGGCATGTCACGCACTGTACCACCTGCTCCGCCCACCAAACATTTTCCATATGAACCAGTTTACCGATCAACAACCAGAAAAGCCACTTTTATTTTAGCAAGGACTATTGTCACAATGTATTATTAAAATGATTTACCAGGTGCTTTTATACAAAGCGGCGAGTGTACTACTTTGTTGTTGTTTTTTCCCCATACATGTGATTGGTGTGCAAGGTCAGGCCTCTGGCTGCAGGACGCCTACAGGTGGACGCCTACCTGGGGGATGACGATGTCGGCCAGGGCCCGGGAGAGGCGGAACAGCTCCAGTGTGTCCTCCAGGCCCAGTGAGGCGTTGTGGATCACGTCGTACTTGACGCAGTCGTAGATGTCAGGGATTTTGCTGATGTCGTAGCGGCCGCTCTTCATGCGGAAGTCCCGCTCCAGCTTGGACCAGCGCTGCAACATCAGCTCCAGGGTCTCGCTGTGGTACAGCTGGAGGTCTGGGGAGAGAGAGAGGTCAGGGGAAGAAAAGTGTTAACCAAAAGAAGGGGGAAAATACAGGGGGGATAGAGATGAACAAGTTGGACAAGAAGGATGAGAAGAACAGACACACATGGGAAAAGAAGTGTAAATGATGACATTATTCATTACATTTATAAAATAACATCCCAAACCACCATAATGGGAGGGTTGGAATGTTAACGCCAACAGACTCAATAAGCTCATCAGGAAAGCGGGTTCTGTCCTGGGAGTGGAATTGGAGTCTGTGGTCGAGGTCTCGGAGAGGAGGATGCTGAGTAAACTACTCAGTATTATGGACAACGCCTTCCATCCCCTGCACGCCACACTGGAGTCATACCAGAGCACCTTCAGCCGTAGACTGAGATTACCGAGGTGCACCACAGAACGCCACAGGAGGTCCTTCCTGCCTGTGGCCATCAAACTCTATAACTCCTCCCTATAACTCCCCCCTCCCTACAAGACAATGAACACAGCAATATAATGTGCAATATTACCTCACAACATCATGTGCACTTTCCTCAGTATTACTTTCCTCAGTATTACGTGCAATATTAATATTACTGTCCAACATCATGTGCAATCCTCTATCATGTGCTATATTATTATTATGATCATATATTATCTATATCTATATATATTATCATATATTATCTATGACACTATCTCCTCTCATCATCCTGTGCAATATTCTTAATGTCATGTCCAATAATATTTCACTTCATTTATGCTGTCGGAATATCTTATCTTGCCCACATATTTGTATATTTTAACTGTAAATTTGTAAATCTGTCATATTTTTATAATTCTGTTGTTTTCCATATTGTTTTATTGTACTGTATCGCTATGCAACCTGGCACAAGAATTTCCTTCGGGATTAATAAAGTTATATTCTATTCTATTCTTAAAAAGTGACCAAAATGTTTCGTTCACAATAACGGCAAGACTTAAACACTGGATCATGCGGAGTAGGCAGCAGCTCAAGAGGCTGTAAGCGACCATCGACGATCGATCGCGCCGCTTTTAGAACCGGCCGCCATTTGTCCACAGCGAGTGAAGTGTGTGGTTTCATTCGACCCACAGCGCCCCTCATGGATTATTTGTGTGCTATGGCTATGGATACAGGGGGGGGGGGGTGTCCACTCACCGGCCGACGTGGGGTCCTCCATCCTCCTGCGGATCTGCGCCGTGAGGCTCTGCACCAGCGTGTAGACCTGGTCGCACACGCTCACCGGGTTCTCCACGATCTTCATCGAATTCACCAGAGAGATGCTGGTGGTCGGCGCCAGCTGAACAAAATATACACACACAAACAAAAACTGATTATAAACGAGAGCAGGCACAACTGATCCGACAGCAACCTGGACCCGACCTGGGGTGCCCACAGCAGTTAATGCCTGGGCTCAGATCGCAAACAGAGCCCCAGACAAAACCCCACACACACACACACACACCAAATGAACACAAGGTATGTATTGTATGTACCATACATTCAAAAGGGGATGCAGTAAACTTCAAAGATTGGGCATCAATGCCCAACAGTTAACTCAGAGGAACATGATCCTCTCAGCTCTAAATCACATTTCATTACCGGCTCACTGAGAGATCAAAGCGAGCGGTAGCTGCACAACGGACATAGTTTTGGCCCAAAGCAGTCCAAGGTACCAAGCTGTGGATCTCATCATCAAACTTTACTTTGTACTGGTAGATATACTCTAAAATCCTGAATAATTAACCAACCACTGCTGGAGTTCAGATACAAGAACAATATATGGATAATATGCCATTAGCCATAAAACACATCTCTATATCAACATAACTCCTGAGAAGGAGTTCCTGGAATTAAAAGGGTGGAGTGGGTGTGTTTGGTGGCTGGTTTAAGCAGCCTCACATGTCAGGCTGGGGCTGGGTGGGGATGCACACCTGTAGTGTATTGGCTAATGAATGCACACAGGTTAAACCAGCAATCACCACACACCTTCGAGAGAGAGAGAGAGAGAGAGAGTGAGAGAGAGAGCTAGCAGTTTACCACCTGCTCTGTCTACAAACAACTACAAACTCTGCAATCAACCGGTTTATTCAACATCCACCCATGTCCAATTCGTCGGAGGAGCCCCAGAAAATCCACTTTAGTGGCGCATGGCTGGAGCAATTCTGAAACACGCGGTAATGACTCAATAAGCCACTGGAATGGAGATGGGGCCCAGACTGACTGGCGGTAACAACAAGGATGCCAGACTGGTGAGGATGGTGGGGGGTTGGGTCACCTTGTCAAAGTCGTCCGGCGTGAACTCCTCGTTTTCTGCATGATGTTGTGGAGGCGGGCCTTGACGCGGTGCTGGCAGCCACTCAGCGAGTCGCTGTCGCTGTCCAGCAGGCCGTTCATGTTGGCGCTCTTCACCATCTGCACCAGGATGGGCGTCAGCTCGCCCTCCAGCGCCAGGAGACCCTGACGCACGCACGCACAGTGACACACACACACACACACACACACAGAGGCACACACACACAATCTGCTGTTACATGGCATCCCCCATGAACACATCTCACATCTCATCACTTCAGTGTTAACCCCAGCTATGGCCGGCCTGCTCAGCCGCCACCCCGCGGTTACCTTGGCGAAGGCGGCCGCCGTCATCTGCACCCTGCCCTCATCGGACGCGTAGATCTTCAGGTCGTGTCTGTATGTGCTGTGTAACCGTAGCAACCCGCAGCCAGGGAAGCCAGCGTAGTCTCCTGTGGGGAGGACACGGGAGGAAAAACAGAAACAATAGGATTAGGGGGGAGCTCAGGAACAGGCCACTTGTCGCCATGGCGACCGACTGACTTTGGCCAGAGTCTTTGAGGAGCCAACTGTTCGGCGAGGGGGTTTGTTGTCGCAAGCGGCAAAATAATGGGAACAGTGTAGAAGGAGGGGTGTGTGAGATAGTGTGTGTGTGTGTGTGTGTGTGTGTGTGAGACACTCCAGTTACGTTAAGGGAAAGCAGACGCACATAGTGAAAGTGGGGCCGACTGAATCATGCTTCCTGCGCGACAGACAAGGTATGCCGAAAGTCTTCACGTTTGAGCCCTTTGGGGATTACACAAAGTGTCAGCCCGTTATAAACAAACCCACTCACCCTCTCCACAGTGGATGTATGAGAGCTTTTGTGGACCATTCCAGTTCCAGTCCATTATCCCCCCCCCCCCCCCCCCCCATTCTAACTCTCTCCCCGCCGCTTATGTTTACTTTATATGGATAGGTTGCAGCAGACAATCACACCGGGCCACTTGTGTCCCTGAAGCACAGGAGTCACCACAACCATGCAGTCAGCGGCAGCATTTGTACACATATTGTGCATTATTAATGGAGGTTCCCCATTCCATTCCATCCCGACAAAAGGACTCACTTAAAAACCAAAAGAGCAACAACAGCAGATATATTATTATTGTTGCGTACAAGAAGAGGTTTATGTGACAGGAAATGAACTGGAGGCTACAGAACTGGAGGCATACGGCTCCCATACCCCTCCACCACCTCTCCTCCCCAACCCACTTCCACTTACCCTAACCTGGGTTCGAATCCCAACGATCCCTCGGACTTACTTGAATGTTTGTACGTCCCGGCACTTAAAAATAGTACTTGGCACTGCGTAGTATCTTATCCTAGCTATCTTGCCGTTTACCAGCACGGGGCCAACCTCGCAATTATGACTCAATGAGTCCTAGAAACATGTTCTATTAACCTAGCAATTATGAGTGTTTAAAACATGTTCCATTAACCCAGCAATTATGGGTGTTGAAACTTGTTCTACTCAAAACTAACTGTACCGTCAGCGACATATTGTTGTGTCACTCTCTTTGGACGAATTTACTTATTGTAAGCTTTGGACAAAAGCATCTGATAAATGCCCTTAATTTAAACATAAATATGGCTTTCTGGTTGAGCAGTAATTTGCATTGGAGTAGAACGGAGAGACATGCGTTGCGTATTCAATTATTCCTAATAATATAGGTCATTTAGGTAGGTGTGTATCATTCTGAGAGAGAGAGAAAGAGAGATAGAGAGAGAGAGAGAATGAGAGAATGAGAGAATGAGTGTGTTTATGCATCCTTCCACGTGCTTGTGTGAGCAACAGAGTGACGTTGTGAAGTTGGGAGGAAAAATGTCTGGAGAGTGTGTGTGTGTGTGTGTGTGTGTGTGTGTGTGTGTGTGTGTCACCTTGACCCCCAGGGTACATGCAGCGGAATGCGCGGCCCAGCTCCTCAGCCTGGACTCGGCCCGCCGGCGTCAGCTCCCCACCCCACTTGAGCACCAGCAGCAGGGACGGCCCGTCCTTCCGGGTGTCTGGCAGCCCACAAGGCACACAGCGTTGCATCATACATGACATCACACACACAGGTTTGAAAATGAAAATGTGTGTGTAGCTTGGTTTGGTTTGGTTTGGTTTTCCTCCTTCCTCACCTTCCTCCTCGCTGGAGGTCTTGGGCTGTCCGTGGGGCAGGTAGGTTAACTGCACTTTCCTATTTATCCCAGAGAAGTGGCCGTACCTTTAACAGGGGGGAAGATAGCCATCAAAACGGTTTCAATGGCTTTCCTTATCTGTAAAGCCATTTTCTATTTTGATTATAAAAAAGGGTGTCTTGAACAATGCATGTACTTTTTACTAAACAGACAAGGTATGCCCTGAAATGTAATTCCATTAGAACAAGGAAATGGATAATTGCATATTATGCAAACAGTTTTGCTTTGCATATGCTGTAAAATGAAATGTCCATGTTCTCTGCACAACATAAACTCTGCCTAAAACTTAGAAGACTTTAACCACGGGCAAAACACTACCTAAACACTTAAATTATGCAAAAGGTTTGTCTGTTTGCAGTCCCCAGTCCAGTGTTTGTCTGCAAAGAACCAGACGAGCCGGTAACTCACATCTCTAGGACGGTCCTCAGCTGCTCCAGTTTGGACTTCTTCTCCTCGATCTCACAGTCGTCATGCTGGCCCAGCTCTGCCAGCAACTGTCTGGTGATGTCCAGCACCTCCTGTCACCACACAACAACAACAACAACAACAACAACAACAACAACAACATGGTGGACCATTAAGAGAGCTGCCCTGCGGGGAAATGGCCCGTCCCGTCAGACAGTGGCTAAAAGACCATGGGGTTTACCTGCAGTTGTCTTGGCATCTTCAGCTTCAGTTTCCCAGTCTTGTAACCGGCGTACTTTTCAAAAAGGTCAAAAAACCTGCACCGACACAAAGTAGGAACAGTTGAGGTCAGACCCCAAAAAGTAACTATAGCTGTGTGACATTGGATAGTAACAACTCAAGGACAAATGGCGATGGAGAACAGTTTCAGTAGAAAAAAGTCTCATTGTGTTCCTAGCTCAATGAAAAACTAGCAAGATCGCATTCATACATTTTTAAAGGTAGTGGCCCAAGCCAAACCAGAGATAGCATGGCCTTATGTCTTTGAGGGCACAGACAGGGCAAATGAATGACAGTGAGGAGGAGGAGGAGGAACCTACATTGGATGACGAACTTCCATCTTCATCTTCTGTTTGGGCGTTCTGTCTCCGTGTCGGATCACTGCGATGACACAGCGCAGCTCCATCCTGCACAGGACCGGTAGAGCATTTAAGATCATAGGACAAAACGACAGCCTGGATAAATACTTGACCCTGATTGGTCAATAATGTCCCATGGGTGGGTTGTTTTTTTTCATTAACGGAACGCATCTACAGTTACCAGTCGATGCGCCACAAATTAACAACAGCGGTCAAATAGAACAATCGACCAGATGTTTCCTTGACAACAATATGCTAAAACCGCTTAGAAATATGCTCACAGCGACACGGGACAATATGTAAATATTATCTGAACAAACCACTCCAGGGTGTCCCGTAAACACAAATAAAGCGGCTTAAAGTATGCACGTTTGCCAGAATTTGCAAATGTACAGAATTTGTTAGAATTTGGTAAAACAATCAATACACAACATTGAATAATGGTGCATAAAGCTTCATGGGACACAATGATTTTTTTCACAATGTATAATACAAATAATGAATAATTATTATTATTATTATTTAATTTGTCAAATCAGCTATGGACATGGGATTATAATTTGACATAAATGTGGTCATAAATGCAGGACTGCATTAGGCAATGAGGGCAGTACGAACAACCTTTCCCAATTTCAAATGAGCCGACCTTCCCATTAATTGACCGGACAAAGGGAATTACGCAATAATGTATGTTCTCCATAATCGAAAACAAGAGGTTTAAACTCTTAAGTCGTTTACTGAACTTTCGCTTTGGATATGAAAAACACCAATGTCCACAATAAATGGAGCAGCAATGGGTGTCATTAGCACCTCAAACGCCCTCCATGTTTATTTCCATTGAACTGTTTTTGTTGACACACACGCACACAGAACCAGACTTTCTTCTTCCGACAACAAATACAGGGAGAGAACTTTGCCCCCCGCGGCCAGCGACTCACATGGTGCCAGATGTGGTGGGGACGATAGGGATGTCCTCCGCCTCCGTGGGGATGGACCAGGGAATGTGGAACTGAGGGGCCATCTCACGCATCACAATGTTCCTGAACAACAACAACACGCACGCGGGGACATCAGCAAACCAGACCACCAGCATACACACAAGGGGGGGGGGGAGGAGGGGGGAAGGGGGGAAGGACAGCGGAGCACACAGACAGCTGTTACCCAAGGATTTTGGCACAGTCGTCGTAGTACTTCATGGACTTCTTCACAAAGCTGAAGCCGTTGACGTCGCACACGTACGAGTGTCCGTTGGCCCGGAGGAGATCGAACCCGCACACGGTTTGCTGCCAAGGAGAGAGAGAGAAAGGGAGAGAGAGAGGGACAGACAGAGAGAGAGAGACAGAGAGACAAACAGGCAGAGAGAGCCAGAGTGAGAGAGACAGGGAGTAAGAAAGAGACAGAGCAAGAGAGAGAGACAGAAATAAAGAAGGAAGGAAAGAAAGAAAGAAATCAATCAAATCAATCAATGCAAAGTTATGTTTAACAACATGTACCTGCAGTGATCATCTACATTTACATTTACATTTAGGGCATTTGGCAGATACTTTTATCCAAAGCGACTTACAAAGAGTTCATTCGTTGAAGGAGACAGCAATATATCACTGTGGTACATAAAGATAGGAATAGAGCTGGTTTCAAGCATTCATAGTTGCAAGGTTAATAGAACGAGTTTCATAATTGCTGGGTTGCCTGCATAATAGCTGGGATAAGAGCAGACATGCCATTCTGAGCACATTACCAACCTCTAAGAACATACAATATGCTACACAATGCTAAGTACTAGCATTAATAATCATCATCTAGGCCCCGTGACTCACCTTGAAGGCCAGGCACACCTTGCGGGCGACCAGCTTCTCCATGGCCGACAGCATGACAGGGTAGCGGATCTCCTTGCCCTCGCTGTCCCGCTCAACCTTCCCGTCCAGGGCGGGGGACTTGCGGGCCTCTGCGTGGGCGTAGTCGGGCCCCACCGTGTACACCTGGAGAGCACACGCACCACACACACCACAAGTGCCACCACGCTACACCAGATGTAGATCCCCGCTGAAGTTCATGGACTCCAATACTGTGAACCTTTGTGTGCACTGTACTTTACGATACTGTAAAATAAGATTTAAAACGTACCATATGTGACTTAAGCACATCGATATAGAGAACAGAGTTCTCTTCGTGCCACTCATGATGCAAATTATGGGTCTGTTAATCTTATGTACCAGGGCAGAAGTAGTTGACTTATCTTCATTATTATTTTCTTGTTTTTATTCTCTGTATTTGACTTCTGTGTTTTTGCCCTGGTTCATTTTAGTGTGTTATTGTTTTTGTCTTTTTTTTCTAGTTTTTCTATTGTTATTTCCTTTTTAACTTTTCTCATTGTGTGCATTGTACAGCACCTACAACACCGAAATGTACTTGTTTACTTACTGTACCCTGGTACAGACCCATAGCTAGTATTATGAGCAACGTCTGTGTTTGGATGACACCTCTGGGATAAGGGCACAGAGGCGTCATCGTAGGACACATTCTGGTGAAAACACCTGCACACCCACAACAGCACTTTATTGCACAGTGTTGCTGTAACCTGCATAAATGTCCATGAACTAACCCTAAATGTGGTCTTGAGAGCATAGTTGTCCTTTGAAGAGCATCTAATGGGAAATTGATTGCATTTATAGAGTGCGTTTATCCAAAGCGCTTGACAGTATTGCCTCACATTCACTCATTCATACACCGACGGCAGTGCCAACCATGCAAGGTAACAACCAACACATACAGTACACAGAGCAGTTAGGGTTAGGTGTCACCTCGATACTTAAGCTAGGCGGAGCCCGGGGATGGAACCAGCTACTGCCAGACCCGCTCTTACCTCCTGAGCTACTGCCCCCCTACAGTATCTGGCCATTCACACAGTAAACCAAAGGCAGTGTTGCTACCTTCACGTCGGTGCCGTCCGTGGGCATGAACTCCTCGTAGATGTAGGAGCCGGTTTTGCGCACGTTGCTCTCGGGCGAGTACACGCTGCTTCGGCTTCCAATCTGCACAACAAGCACAACCATGGGCACTCATGTGTTGTCGTCCTATTGTGCCTAGTGCTTGTCGTCCTATTATGCATGCCCCATTGATGGCGCCCAGTTTTGCACTCCAAAGCATCCTTGGAAGGAGGGATTCCCCCACCCCCTGCATTCAAGGGTTCTCTCCGTTGATCATTAAGAATGTTTTTTCTTTCCCTTTGGGGGGGCCTGTAAAGCCCTTTGTGACTGTAACTGTGATTAAGAGCTATACAAATAATTGACTTGACTTAACTTGAGGGGGACAATTTGTTCTCATGAAAGCAGCCAGGTTGGTTCAGTTCATCGTGTGCCTTGTGCTCCATGCAGGGCCGTGCGCAGCACTTTGATCCGATAAGTGACAATTCATTTTTGGCACTGAAGAGCCATTCCTGCCAAATGCTAAGTGCTCTATTTTAGTTGGATTGGACTGTTGTTGTTGTTATTGTTTAGTAGCTGTTAATACTTCTATCGAAGAGGGGGTGTGGGGCGGCAGAGGCTCCATCACCACCCACCACCTTCCAAATATAACATGGCTGCTTCAACTTCAGACCAAGACTGGAACTCCAGCTTCGACTACAGGAATTTGAGACTTGGGAGGGAGAAGAGTGGATGGTGGGGGGGGGGGGGGTAGAGGGTATGTAGGCTAGTGGGTGACGTGTGCGTGCCACTACGACTGCTATGGAACAGCAGGTGTTTTGAACGTATTATTAGAAAACCACACCTTCCTGAAGAGGCGCTGGCTGCCGCCGCCGGCCGATGTGGGGTAGTAGATGTAAACGTTGTGGTCCTCTGCGCACACGGGCTTCTCCACAAAGGGCTTGGGGAACACCTCCCCGTTCACCTCCACCTGGTCCTCCCCCTCCAGCAGGCTGCACTCTGGGGACCCCACCCCACCCCACACACACACACACAAACAAACAAATGTTCAGACGCATCCAGAAGACCCCAGTCTGCTCTCTGACCGGCATGAATTGATTAATTGACATATTTACGGGACCTTTAACATTTACGGTCGGATCAGCAGTTTCCTCCCTGGGGGACCCGAGGGTCTCCTTGTCACCCCGTTACAGAACTTGAATACTGGAGGCATCGAGTCACCACTTGCGGCGTGCTGCTCACGCCGTCACACTCCCATTAAAAGACTAAATTTGTCCAGAGCCCTAAATATACACTTGCGTCTTGGCGTTCTGTTAAAAGGGACAGCCACCAGACAGATCTGAGAGCAGCGAGGGCGACCAGGTGTAGCGGACTGACCGTCCGGTTTGTCCGGGTCCCGGTTCAGCACGGCGTAGCGCGGGAGGTCGATCCCTTCTTCCTGCAGGATCCGATAAACCTCCCTCCTGAAATGAAAACATAAGCGCCGGTGAATCGCACCATTCTTCGTCTGAGGGAATGCTATGCTGCAGGGTGAAGGTGTCCGCGGGGGACGGGGGTTTGTCCTGTACCTGTCCTGTATGTAGTACTGCATGTTCAGGTCATTGATGAGCAGGGGGTTTCTGAGTTTGGCGTAACTCATGGCCTTATCCAGTGGAAATCCTGATTAAGAGTGCACAGGAAGTATTAAAGGCAAACCCTTAAATATCCACTTTCATTACAATTTCACTTTTGTTCTCCACTGAACCACATTGTCAATAAAAAGCAGTCAGCATTACATGACATTGCAATGCCATCAACCAGTGGTATGGCAAATGTAATCATGTGTTGCAGTATTAGTCACACAATGCAGCCTGTAACCCGTATCAGCTACCGTATGTTGGTTGTCACATAATGACTGTATTGTTGCACATGATGGGGGCGTCGGTTTGGCATGTGCATGGATTAATTCTATGTGGTCATTCTTCATGAGACACTGGCCAACTATAGTGGGGGTCAGTGTGTGCCTTGGTGCTCAGCATGTGACCACCAGCTATTTGAACGCTGTGTGTGTGTGTGTGTGTGTGTGTGTGTGTGTGTGTGTGTGTGTGTGTGTGTGTGTGTGTGTGTGTGTGTGTGTGTGTGTGTGTGTGTGTGTGTGTGTGTGTGTGTGTGTGTATACACGGGAGGGGGCTCCCACCTTTAGAGTGGAAAGAAATGAGGCAGTCACATAAAGGCCATTTCTCCACGGCCTCGTTGAGGATGGCTTCCTCGGGGAAAATGACCACGGTGATGAACTCAAACTTGCACAGCCTCTCCAGTATCTGGGTCATGGGCTTGGACTTGGACTTCTTCATCATGCAGCAGATCCCCACCACGACCTGGCGCTCTGGGGGCTGGCGGGAAAACAAACACAGAGAGAGTGATCATGAGACGTGATGTCATATCGGATTACGCATCGGATTCTTACAACATTAACGAGACATTTGTATGATTGATCGTGTAGCTGGCGAAGGTGCCGTAACTTGACACGACTAGCTTATCGCCCGTCCAGCGGTGCAACACGACTCCACCGCTGCGTGTAACTCTACAGGTGAGGCCCTGGGGTCACCGACCGTATCGCCGGCGGCGTCCTCCTCGTCCTCGTACAGCTCCATGTCTGTCCTGATGCGGTCCTCCTGCTCCTCGCTCTCATCGTCCTCGCAGCCCACAAAGAATCTCGGAGCGCCACGCTGGCTCTCGCCCGGGCTGCTGGGCTGTGACATCACAGTCCGCCGCGGCAGCCCTCAGCGTCCTGCCGCCATGCCATCGCACACCAACTCAACTGCTGAGGGCGATGGGAGGAGGGGGAGCGGAGGAGGAGGACTGGTGGTGATGGTGGTGGTGATGGTGATGGTGGGGAGACAGGAAGGTTCTTGGGATGGGCTAAGACACACTAAAGGCGTCTGCTGATGGGGGGCGGTAGCGAGCCTCGGTAGGGACGGCTAGGGGAGAACAGAGGTGGGAAGTGGCGGCGGCGGTGGCGTGGACCGCTGTTCCCCTCGAGTGGCGTCACCGCTCAGGTATCTCATCCTCCGCTCATGGAGTTGGGTTGTGCATGTCACATGACTGCCGTGGGTTTTCTAGAAGCTAGAGCGTGGATAGGTCCCCCTGCGAGGTCATCAAATAGCCCATCATCCCTCTTGAAGTGTGAAGATCGATCCTACAATAAACAACACACACAATACAACTGTTAGGACAAGCCATGTTGCCATCACAGCACTTTTCTAAAGCCATGAAGGCCAATGCCCTACTAAGCACGGGACACGGTCTCTCAGCACAAAGGGTAACACGGTAATAGTGAGACAGACATCTAGCCCTTACATTTAAAGCCCATGTGTTCCCACGCCCAAAGGATTTTGATTAGCTTGGTTGACAGGCCCAGAGGTCATGCCGCAGACTCACCATTCATTGTGCCCTTGGCACAGCTTATTAGTTCATAACAGGGGCAAGGCAGATTCAAGCTTCAAGTATGAACTAGTCTAGTCCAATAAAATTGAAATTCACACGTAAAACCAGGACTAGAGACTAGAGTCAAACATGCGGTTGCAAGATATTACTACAAAACAAGTTCTCTATCTTGTAAGACTGGAAAGGGGTTGTCTTTCAAGACATGTATAATACATTTGCTGAAACCAAATCAGTTTTAAAACCAACAAAAGGGACAACCCTCAAAAAAGGTAAATCGTCTAAAATAGAATTATTACAAAAATATTAGCATATTTTGAAACGCTAGCCAGAAAATACTTGCTCACCCAATCCCAATGTCCTTGGAAAATAGTTTTTACTGTTAAAAATATCCTCAGGAAGCTAATGACACAAGGTAGAGCCAGCCGAGTAAACAGACTTCATGCATAATAAGCATGTGTAGACTTCATGCATGATAAGCATGTGTAGACTTCATGCATAATAAGCATGTGTAGACTTCATGCATGATAAGCATGTGTAGACTTCATGCATAATAAGCATGTGTACAGTAGACTTTCATGCGTAATAAGCATGTGTAGACTTCATGCATAATAAGCATGTGTACAGTAGACTTCATGCATAATAAGCATGGGTACAGTAGACTTCATGCATAATCTTCATGCATAATAAGCATGTGTAGAGTAGACTTCATGCATAATAAGCATGTGTAGACTTCAGCTGGAGGAGTCGGGTTTGCATTCTTGGCAGAAAGCAAAGTGAAGTGTTGCCTGCTAAAGTGGGTTAATTGGTGCTGTGATATAATCCTCTTTTGCGTCGTGTGCTCAGGGCGAGCACAAGCATGACACCGTTTGCTGTCTGTCTGTTGTCTGTTTGTTTTTAAGCATGATAATGTAAGGTTTGTGTCAAGAAGAAGAAACGTAAAGTGACCAAAACAACCCAGCAGGATGGCAGTATGATGTAGCCGTGTCGCGATACTAGCATGTACATGATTAGCTACACGAACACACAAACACACACACACACACACACACAGCCGACACATTAGCGACACATTAGCAACACGATAATAACACAGAGCATTACCTCGGGGGATAATGAAACATTCAAGTAACACGTCACGTCACGTATTTAACAGCAATGCAGACACACACAAGGAGGAGAGCTGAGCTACGCCGGACGCTACATAACATTAGCTGGTGTGGTCGAGAACAAGTAAACAAGCCTCCCGCGTCCGCTCGGATGACAGCACACACGTCTAAATACCCCGACTGAAGCTCGACACGCGGAATAAACGCACTGTCCGTGCACACGTTACATATTACACGTTACATATTACACGTTACATATTACAGTGTCGATGGCTGCGACTTACAGAGGAGCGCTGTTATTGGTGTGCGGAGTCCCGCTCGGCGCTTCGTCTTGACAGCTCGCCTCGCACACCTCGAAACCTTGAGTCTTGTGTTGTACGTCTCTCATTTCGAATCACAAAGCGACGACCGTGAAGGGCGGCCAATGGGAAAGCACATCTTGCTTCTAGAAGGGATGACCTCAACTGCGTGTGAACCAATAATACGTGACGACGGAGCGCGTCTCTCCTCTCCGAGCGCTGTTCCCCGTGGAGAGAAATAAAACCTGCAGCGGCAGCGCCCTCTTGCGTTTGAACTGGGTCCTGCAATGAACCTATTTCAGTAATGAAATCACTGAAATAGGTTCATTGCATAATTGCAATTATGCAATGAAAACGTGCCACGTTTTTAAGCGATTTAATTAATAATTAAATCACTGAAATACGTTAATTGCATAATTGCAATTACATATCCCAATTGGTCTCAATTATTTAATTATGACATAATATGTAATAATTAAATAATTAACTACTGTACAGTTTTCTTAGGTTTAAACGAACTAATCCCTGATCTCCCTTTGCCTCTAACATCATCATCATCCAAACCCCTGTCACAAAGACTCCCTTTAACCCAGAATTAGCCTACAGCCTCTTGCTCGCACGTGGCTTTCATTACCCAGAGCCAGAGAGGTACAGCCGTCTAGATGACAGCCCTGGGTCAGGTCAGAATACACACAGACGCTGGTTAGGGTTTATTCCTACAGTCTAGGCTCTCCATCATCCCCTGTTCCAATAGTTTCCAGAAAAATGCTATTGAGAAGGTGTAGCGATGTCTCTATATTTTATATTCTCTATATTTTACAGCTGTTCGGCTGATGTTGAATTGGTAAGGTGTGTATGTGTAAAAGTTACACAACAATAATATCATTACAGCTTATTATATTCAATTATAGGGATGACACATACAATACGATTTTAGTCCCTCTTTTTTACTTTTTGAAATCAAAGCTTTTGTACGTATATAACACAGTTATAATGGGTTTGAACAGAGCAGTCGGCAGAGGGTTGATGATGACTTAAAATGTTGTTCACTGTCTTTTCACAGTGAACGATGAGATGAGATGGAATTCACAAAAGTTGACAACAATCTGGGTTGGGGGGGTGGCCCAAATGGACACCAACGACAACACTCATAAACAAGTCTCCCTGGTCTCCCTACAGCATTTGACGGTTAAACGGACGTAAGTTGTTTTAACGTCACAGGTGAACCACTCAAAGCGTGCAACACCTGACAGAAACCCTTAATAAACGTGCCTGTGAGACCCCTTTCAGCTGAGTGAACGTGTGCCTTGCCACACCACCCATGCCGTTATGAAATGTGGCGGTTAATAGGCCTGGAGTGTGTGTTGTGAGTGGAGGGCTGGGGGCTGGCTGGCGGGGGGTCTGGTCTGGTTGTTGGTCTGGTCGAACAAGGCCCTTTATCACGCCAGTTGGTCCGCAGTTCTGCGGCAGCTCGCTGAAAAGAGAGTCTGTCTGAGTTGTGTCAGCAACACCTTCAATAGGATCTTGTATAGTGACATACTCATTCAATTCCGGTTCACACAAGCCTCTGCTAATACACACAAACATGCCTCTTTTTAACACATTTGTGTATGAGTTCGTACTTCGGTATACATAGACTCTCCTTCATGGGGCAGCTGAACCAACCTTGTCGAACATATTCTTTCACATATGAGTGTGCCAAGATCAACTTTCTATAAAGCACAAAATGCTTGATTTTTATATAAATATAAATATAAATATATACAGTATATATATAAAACAATTCAGCAACAGCCATTTGCACCTGCTTTATTTTAGGGATCATTGGTTTGTTTAAAAAGAGAGACATAATGGGTGAAAGAGATGCAGGGACAAGATAAACACGTCTTTAACTCTACACCGAACAAAGATAAGTAACTTCAGGTGCTTGCTTGGCTGGGAAAGTGCAGTTTACAATAAAGCTTCACGTCCACTGTACTCTGTGGTGCTCTGTAACTGAGACCTAACTTCATATCTCTCTAGCAATCCCAGCCAAACGCAGGCCCGAGACCACGCTTCATTTAAGCAGATTGCTCCTGCTCGTTTTGTTTTCTCCGTGAAAATATTCCAGCGAGTATTATATCTTCCCCCGAAAAACATGAGGGTTATATATTGCACAGTGACTGTGTTGTTGACAGGAACATAAACAGTCAACACTGTTGAGGTGGAAATGTGCTGCCTTCACTTTCTGTAGCGCAAGTCAATTTTCCCATTATGCATCGGGACAAATATAGCAGCCCGGTACACACCCTGTCCGAAAACTATCCATATACCGTGCAGAGTGGAGTTCAGGTGAATATGTTTAGACATAACTTAAATGGAGAGCACCAGAGTCCATAGTTACAAACCTCTCAAACGTCCTCAAATAATCCTCGTCCTCATGATGGTCTTATGTTATGTCGTAGGATCGACTGTGAGGAGGAACATACCATGGAAACCTTCTAGAATTTATTCACATGATCACACATTGTTACAACAAATAACAGTCAGTACTGTTGTACACTGTTGTATCAGTCTTTGGCATTATCCAAAAACAATACGGCTAAAGTATTTAAAAAGGCTGAATGTTTCCTATTCGAGTTAAATGAAACAACGATGAGCAATAGCTTAAATGTTTAAAGAATAGTTTTTTTTATAGTGACCTGTATGACATGTATGTGAGCATTCAGTACATGGTATTTCCTGTCCTATAAGAGGTTTGTAGTACCCCTGGAAAGGAACTACTTCATGAAAGAACAGCTTTGTTTCAAAAGCCCCTGAATGGAGTTGAACCTCACAAATAGAATAGAAACTCAAAGTTAATCTATGATTATAGGTAGCAGATCAAATTACTAAAGGACCCAGGTGTCAACTAAGTAATTGTTTTCCTTAATTTGACAAACCCCCCCAAAAAATCCCCCCCCCCACCCACATACACACACGCACACACACACACACATACATGTGCACACACACACACACACACACACATGTGCACAGAGACGCACACACACAACACATGTGCACAGAGACGCACACACACACACACACACACACACACACACACACACACACACACACACACGGACACATTACCTCATTCCTGCCATGTGCCATGGGGTAGGAGAAACACTCTCCTCTTTCGGCGTATGCACCCTCCGCCCCTTCATCGAACTTTGACGACTAAGCCTGGTCTTCAGCTGAAGGAAGCCTCTTTCCGTTCTGTTTGCCTGTGTGTGAGGTGTTGGACTGGTGCACTGGAGGAGGACGGCCGCGCATCCATTGGGATTTAATTCACTGACGGCTTCACCAAACTAAAATATCCAAACTTTTTCTGTGTGCACACACACCTCAACAGGTAGGCAAGACTGTGTTGTTCTGTGTATCACATTTGTGTACATTGTGTAGAAGTATAACTTCAGTCATTGTCACTTTTGACACTCAGTTATTCAAATTTTAAAAATGTTATTTACTTTTTATTTACCCGTTACTTTTTATTTACCCGTTTGTAAATCTGTTATATTATTTTTTATTATTCTGCTGTTTATTTCTCTATTGTTTTATTCTATTGCTATGCAACCTGGCACAAGAATTTCCTTCAGGATCAATAAAGTTCTATCTTATCTTATCTTATCTTTATTTGCTTACCCGTTAAACTACAGCATTGAAACAATTAAACTCCACACATTAAGTGCAAATTAGGATATTGACTTTGACATTAAGCCCAATATTACATTGTTATGATTTTATAATATATTATAATACTATGAAGATATGAGCTTTTATGATATGGGTTACATTTATGGCTGGGGAGATACACACAGAACAATTTGTTCAATATCTATTTGCACAATAACTCTGTGTTCAAGTTCTTCAGTTCATATTTACTGCAAAAGGGACAAATGTTCCACACACACCGACGATGCTTTTAGAATAAAAGAAAAAAGGTGAAGACATTTCTCAAGTGATGCATTGTTGTGGTTCAGAGCGCTGTCGGCCATATTCAGCAGTGGTCTGCCTCTGCCCCATGCCTCTGCACTTTCTAATTATTTCAACTGAATGTGAGTAGTGTTGAAGCCTGATGGGAAGGGCCTCCACGCTAACACACTGCAATGTTTGCATAGGCCCCAATGCCGTCAGAGCTACCATAATACATGCTTCAGAAGGGAACAGATCTGCTCTATGGGCCCCAGGGTCTCTACGGGAATAGCTCCTACCGCTCCGAGTTGAATGAGCACAGTGTGGAGCCCACCGCCAGGACCCCCGCACATAACTCATCCGCCGATGATCTGTCACTCACTCAGAGAACGGGCTTTAGTGGGCAAAATCTAAAGAAAAAGGGGCAAATTTTGTAGGCTTGTTTGTTTCAAAGGGATGTGCGATGTACAGCTGGTTGGGTGTTGAATCAATGTTCTAATGAATTCATTCTAATGAATCACATTAGAGTGAAACAAATAAAAACCAGAATAAGGACATTGAGTACAGTTTGCGCAGACATGCAGAATGTCTGGCAGTGCCAAAACGGAATAGCTGGCTAGACGGACTGTTTGCCCTCCTCTCCAGAGGTTAGACAAGGATAGCGTTTGGTTTTCCACGTTTTCAATCACTTTGCAAAGGTGACCATCACTCAGATGCCCCGAGAGTGGGCTTTTACCAACAGCTTTGTAACCTCAAAATATTTTTGTTTTGTGTTGTAAATGCAGACACTAGCAATTTAAATCATCTCATTCATGTGATGTTGAGCCCTTCACAGGACGCCAAACTCAAGTTGTTGTAATGCTTTTCAGTCTAAAATCTGTCCATACTTAAGGAAAAAGGCTGTCAAAACACAAAAACACACATGGACACACACATACACACACACACCAAGGTTATTATAGTTTTGCATTTTTCATTAGTTTTTATTTTTATTTCGTTTTGACTTTTTGTTTTCAATTTCAGTTTAGTTTTAATTAGTTTTTAAAGCGGGTTTGCTAGTTTAGTTTAGTTTTTATTTTTTGAAAATGCTTAGTTTGAGTTTAGTTTTTATTAGTTTCAGTGTTAGTTTTAGTCTTTACCGCGGAACGCAACAGACCAAGGAAGGTCATCAGTCAAATTCTATGAAAATGTATGCTGCTTCAGTTATGCTGCTACAGCCGCAACACACACACACGCACGCACGCACGACACACACACACACACACACACACACACACACACACACACACACACACACACACACACACACACACACACACACACACACACACAACACACACACACACACACACACACACACCCCCTTGGTCTGTTGCGTTCCGCGTTAAAGACTAAAACTAACACTGAAACTAATAAAAACTAAACTCAAACTAAGCATTTTCAGAAAATAAAAACTAAACTAAACTAGCAAACCCGCTTAAAAAACTAATTAAAACTAAACTGAAATTGAAAACAAAAAGTCAAAACGAAATAAAAAGAAAAACTAATGAAAAATGCAAAACTATAATAACCTTGGTGTGTGTGTGTATGTGTGTGTCCATGTGTGTTTTTGTGTTTTGACAGCCTTTTTCCTTAAGTATGGACAGATTTTAGACTGAAAAGCATTACAACAACTTGAGTTTGGCGTCCTGTGAAGGGCTCAACATCACATGAATGAGATGATTTAAATTGCTAGTGTGTGCATTTACAACACAAAACAAAAATATTTTGAGGTTACAAAGCTGTTGGTAAAAGCCCACTCTCGGGGCATCTGAGTGATGGTCACCTTTGCAAAGTGATTGAAAACGTGGAAAACCAAACGCTATCCTTGTCTAACCTCTGGAGAGGAGGGCAAACAGTCCGTCTAGCCAGCTATTCCGTTTTGGCACTGCCAGACATTCTGCATGTCTGCGCAAACTGTACTCAATGTCCTTATTCAGGTTTTTATTTGTTTCACTCTAATGTGATTCATTAGAATGAATTCATTAGAACATTGATTCAACACTATGAGGTGCCAGTGGACCCAACCAGCTGTACATCGCACATCCCTTTGAAACAAACAAGCCTACAAAATTTGCCCCTTTTTCTTTAGATTTTGCCCCCTAAAGCCCGTTCTCTGAGTGAGTGACAGATCATCGGCGGATGAGTTATGTGCGGGGGTCCTGGCGGTGGGCTCCACACTGTGCTCATTCAACTCGGAGCGGTAGGAGCTATTCCCGTAGAGACCCTGGGGCCCATAGAGCAGATCTGTTCCCTTCTGAAGCATGTATTATGGTAGCTCTGACGGCATTGGGGCCTATGCAAACATTGCAGTGTGTTAGCGTGGAGGCCCTTCCCATCAGGCTTCAACACTACTCACATTCAGTTGAAATAATTAGAAAGTGCAGAGGCATGGGGCAGAGGCAGACCACTGCTGAATATGGCCGACGGCGCTCTGAACCACAACAATGCATCACTTGAGAAATGTCTTCACCTTTTTTCTTTTATTCTAAAAGCATCGTCGGTGTGTGTGGAACATTTGTCCCTTTTGCAGTAAATATGAACTGAAGAACTTGAACACAGAGTTATTGTGCAAATAGATATTGAACAAATTGTTCTGTGTGTATCTCCCCAGCCATAAATGTAACCCATATCATAAAAGCTCATATCTTCATAGTATTATAATATATTATAAAATCATAACAATGTAATATTGGGCTTAATGTCAAAGTCAATATCCTAATTTGCACTTAATGTGTGGAGTTTAATTGTTTCAATGCTGTAGTTTAACGGGTAAGCAAATAAAGATAAGATAAGATAAGATAGAACTTTATTGATCCTGAAGGAAATTCTTGTGCCAGGTTGCATAGCAATAGAATAAAACAATAGAGAAATAAACAGCAGAATAATAAAAAATAATATAACAGATTTACAAACGGGTAAATAAAAAGTAACGGGTAAATAAAAAGTAAATAACATTTTTAAAATAACTGAGTGTCAAAAGTGACAATGACTGAAGTTATACTTCTACACAATGTACACAAATGTGATACACAGAACAACACAGTCTTGCCTACCTGTTGAGGTGTGTGTGCACACAGAAAAAGTTTGGATATTTTAGTTTGG
>PIJE02000402.1:0-14769 GCA_002895965.2 Coryphaenoides rupestris | reverse complement strand
GTTTTAATTCGTTTTTAAGGTTTGCTAGTTAGTTTTTATTAAAATGCTTAGTTTGAGTTTAGTTTTTATTAGTTTCAGTGTTAGTTTTAGTCTTTACCGCGGAACGCAACAGACCAAGGGGGGGCCAGTCAGGGAAGCTTCATTTTTTGCTTGCAAAACAACATGCTCAAAATGAATAGTAGATACTGTAGTATATACAGTATGTGTGCATTATGTAGGGTATGGGGAGACAGGGCTGCTGAGCCTGAAGCTGCATCAGGGGCAGGGACAACTGATTTATTATGAATAGCTTGCTAAAAGTTTGCCTGCATTGATTAAATGTCGACTAAAAGAAGAGCGAAATGTAAATACTCAAGCACACCCACACATTTGAGACAAGCGCAGTAACACAAAAAAGTAACCAACACAATAGTCCAGCCATACCATAGAAAATGACTGACAGTAATATGTAGCCTAGGTTATGTAATGGCGCCGTGTACTTGAACCAACTCAACTTTTATTCAAAAGAAATATTATATCAGACTCCAAAAGTGACCTGGGCCGCGGCCCCCCTGGTTTCCACGGTCCATATTTGTCAGGGGCGAGATTCAAAAAGGTCAAAAAAAGTCCCCTTGATAAATGCTCCACATATTTGATCATCTTCCACTGCAAGTCACGTGCTCTTATTTGTGACACATTCATATACAAAGTCATCACAAATGGGACTTTTGCCGTCATGATACACACACACACACACACACACACACACACACACACACACACACACACACACACACACACACACACACACACACACACACACACACACACACACACACACACACACACCACACACACACACACACACACACACACACACACACACACACACACACACACACACACACCTCACCTGCTGACTTGCCAAGCTTTGCGGAGATAAATGCCTCACGCCAACGCCTTTTTTGCAGAAGTAGATGTGTGCCATTCCAACCCCTGCGCCAATGGAGCCACCTGTGTGGAAAGTGGCGACTCTTACAAATGCTTATGCCTGCCCAGTTATGGAGGGGATCGCTGTGAGATTGGTAGGGTTGGATCTGCTTCAGCTAATAATTACTAACAACAGACAACACGGAGGCCAGCAGCGGACAGTATCATTATGAGCTCTGGTTATGTAGAAGCTACAGTATATAGGCTTTGCTTCAGCAGCTATTTCATGATTGAAATGCTGCAGCAAGTAATAATAGAACCCTTCTTACAGTGGAAAATATAATAGTATGCTATTTACTTCAAAGTACAGCACATGACACTCAAGGTAAAGTATTGTGTAAAATGTTGCATTATATGATGGGACATTTGTTGCTGTAATGGTTTTATATTAAACACAGTCTAAAATCAAAAAAGCAGATGGCCAACTATATCCAAACCCTATCAATGTATTATTGACTCATTTTATGTACATGTCAATCCATTTTTAATAAGATAGGGTTTACCTCACAGAACACACAAATTATTATTTACAGTATTATGATTGTTATTGTTGGTTTGATTATTATTATTGTATAAGTGGGAAATAGATCTACATTGTTAATGTTACATAGATCTAAACCACCCAGTAGCCTTTTCTGTGACCGTACTGAGTGAGTAGTAATGTGAAGTGTCCCGGTGAGGAGGCAACACTGATCGAACCTTGTGGGTGTGGTTGCTGGCAGATGAGCAAAAGTGCGAAGAGGGCTGGACTAAATTCCAGGGCAGTTGTTACCTGCACTTCTTTGAGCGAGAGACGTGGTTGGACGCAGAGCAGCGCTGCAGGGACATCGACTCTCACCTGGTCAGCATCATCACCCCAGAGGAGCAAAGCTTTGTCAACTGTGAGTAACCTCTGGGTTGGGTGCTTGTGTTTAGAGAAACCTTTTGAAGCCAAACACAATCATTTACCATCGGTTTCACTCGCAGCAAACGCACAAGACTACCAGTGGATTGGGCTCAATGATAAAACAGTTGAGAATGACTTCCGCTGGACAGATGGTACCCCACTAGTAAGTATAGGTTATGATAGCATTGTATAACATAGTATAGAATAGCACACAGATTAAAGCAGACTGCTATTGAAATGTAAATATCACAAACACTTTGCAGTGGACATTGGCATGCATGGATTTACCAATTATCAAAATAACCCTCGTTATTATAAATCGGCTCCCAGCAATTTGTGAACTGGAGGCCCAACCAGCCAGATAACTACTTCAACTCAGGGGAGGACTGTGTGGTGATGATCTGGCATGAGAAGGGCCAGTGGAACGACGTGCCCTGCAACTACCACCTGCCGTTCACCTGCAAGAAAGGCCCAGGTACGCATGGCTTGATGGAGCTCAGTGTGGGAGCGCTGACAGTATGTCCCAACCTTCCGTGGTTTGGTCATGGAAAATATATATTATGCCGATCAAGACAGACTAGGCTTCATTTTAAAGTTGCATTTGAATTAAAAACACATCACTTAACTGTGATTCTGCCCACAGTATTGTGTGGTGCACCGCCAGAAGTTGAGAACGCCAGCATGTATGGGGATCGGAAGGAGTATTACCCGGTCAACTCCATAATCCGCTACCAGTGCAACACAGGCTTCAGGCAGCGACACTCCCCAGTGGTACACTGCAAGCACGACGGACATTGGGAGAAGCCGCAGGTTCAATGTACTGTTGGTGAGTACACACACATGCACACACATACATACACACACACACACACACACAGCAATTACACTTAATTACCTGTTATTACAAACGCTGACACCTGGACGAAGAGGTACCATGGTGCGTGGTTTTGACTGCTAATTGATTCTTGTTGTCCGGATTGTGTCTTTACAGTCAAAGGAAACCTAAGAATAGAGCGAAGGACCTCCAGGGCCAGAGGAGAATCCACAATCCACAAGCATCTCTAAGAATGGAAAACAATAACTTATGAGGTGTATGAAATTAATATCTATTGCAAACTAAATCCCATGAATACAAATGTAAATATCCAGATGGGAAAAAGAAGAGACATCATCATCAAACATCATCAACAAAAAGTATATTTTGTTATTTTATGGTACATTAATTGTATTTTCTTTATCATGGCAATATGGTTTTGCTGTGCCCTGCCCCCTGTCATTTATACAGCATGCTCTTACTGTATGATTATCATTTTTGATTGTCATCGGATCATATTGTGATACAATTTGATTGGTAAGTCTTCAACTCCTATGAGTCATGTGTTCACAGTATCTGTTTAGATCACTATCTGTCTGGTCCATATCCTTGCCGAATATACGAAGCCCTTTAGAGGTGAATATTCCACATACCTGAATAGTGGCTCTGCTCGGGAATCAAAAATACTTTTGGCACTTTAGTCTTTCAGCAAGCAATGATGCACCATGATTTCCATGACATGCAATACAGCAAGCACGTGTGAGTGACCAAAGTAATCTGCTGAAAATCATGGAAATTCTACTTCCTGTTTCTGGTCAGGTCACATTGTATGTGATCCAAAGTTAATCTTTTTGTCTAACATAAAATACAAAAGTCAAATGTTTGCTAATGTAGAAAATAAATGATGCCCCCCCTCCCCCCCCCCGACACACACACACACACACACACACACACACACACACACACACACACACACACACACACACACACACACAAAGCAAGCTAAACTAAGAAGAGCTGATGAGTCTGTTGTAATCTGGGTGTATTCAATACTCTGAGAACGCTGAAGTCTATGTGAATAAGAATCCATTTATTTATTGATCACAGTGATAGTACCTGTTCTTCACCTATCGCCCTGCACTGCACTGGACTGAGCCAACCGCTCTCATTCTCATTCAACACCTTTACACATAATATACAAAAACCTATTTTTACATTTGTATTTTCAGTTAATGTTAGAATTGATCATTTGCCAAACAGGTTGTCAAATTTTTCGTGTGTTGAGTAAGTGGCCATCATCTTCCACAGAGCTGTGCAGGGCACATGTCCTGTGTGTATAATAATTATAACTGTAATATAATAATAATAATAATAATAATAATAATAATGATAATAATAATAATAATAGCTGTCCATTATTGTGCTTTTTTGTGTTGAGTGTTTGTAACCTGACCTCAGTGGAACCAGACTTTTCCAAGCTGTTGGAGGGTCAATTTTGTCCTACAAACGCTATTCTGCTTTAATTTTTGTTTTGTGTCTACTGTGTGTTTACTTTGTATGGGAGGCTGTGCCTCTTTCATCAATCTTGACTTAATTGTATGCACTCTTTAATTAACAACACAAGCACCTAATTCCATCCTTCCCAGAAACCTGTCAATGTACATACAGTTTAGCAACTTAGCGCTATGGCACTTATTTCATTTAGCTTTCCAGTTTAATAAATATAATCAATATTTAATGTATGTTGCAAAGGAGGTACTATGTAATGTGTGGTGTTTGTATGAGAGGAATATCTATATTAAATAATGTAAAAATGAAATGTTTGAGCAATCTCCTTTAATGAATGGAACCCGTTTTACTGCATGAGTCCAAACTGTTGTGTGATGTAGTTCTGCACCATGTATTTAAATATGCCTGTTTGTTTATTATGTGGGAATGCCAAACAAAAATACATTGGTGGGGATACTTTGTAGGTAACATAACCTTTTAGATACACGTGCAATGTATATGGTACGGCAAACATAGCCTGTGGTCAAAGGCATGTTAGACTCATATAAATGACATAAGTAGTCAACTCAGGATCAGACAGAGCACTCATTCCAGCCGGGTCGCCACCCAAAATATTCTGGGATCAACAACACCCAAATATTCCAGGTACTGAAAACAAATGGTCCTTTGACCTGGCGACCAGGTTCTCTGTGAACTCACTGTTTCTATGGCACCAAGTGGTGTACATAGGACATAGTGCTGACTCATTGGAATAATGTCATTACTGCACATTTTTATTTGCACACCAGGGAGGGAGAGACAGATGCCATCAGTTTTGCCGCAGTAACTGAAAGGGAGTCTTTTTTCACGACTTCTCTCCACCCCACCCACAGCCTCTCCAGCCAACGGTTTGCCGGCAAACACAAACACACTTTTCTAGCCGCGGCCTCCACAACCACACCCTTTTATATGGAGTTCAACCATCGTAGCGTTGCCCCCGCTTACATTGTGTCTATTTATGTTTGTATGTTGTTTAAGTCAAAAAGATTCGGACAATGTACAGAAGACAATGTACAAAAAAGGCAAGTGAAATGGAAATACTATGATGTGTTCCTGACACTACCAGTCTCACAAATTAGATTTTTTATCTATTTATCTATTATCTATTTATAGCATTGTCGAACTTGTGTGACGGGCATGTTCCTCTTTTAGAAAACAGAATCCCCCCAATGGATTTGAGTTGTCTGAAGTGTCATCCACTCGAGAGAACTTTCAGCGATAATTCAATGTATATGACTGGTGTGTGTGTGTGTGTGTATATATATGCTCTATACCAACAATAAACCCACTATGGAGGTTCACACAAAGTCCATCTCTTGGCCATTAAAGTAGAGTGAAAATGTCTTCACTCTCTCCACAGCGAACTGCATGTGCCATCACAGATACTATTTAGTGAAAAGAAACCATTCGTCCTAATTTCTGTTGGAAATAGGGCCACCATTTTTCTAAATGATGGCCATGATAACAAATGTGTTTAAAATGTTTAAATGTCCTGCATGTGATATAGAGCACAATAAAACAGATAATTTGATTAAAATGCGATGAAACAGTTTGTAGTTTGATTTAATGTATTATTCTTTGACTATTATTATTTATTATACCCAATCTTATACTTATCTCATACTTGACGTATGAGATTATCGTCTGAATATAATTATGTTACCACCAACTGCAGCATTATGTCATCATATAAACTTGAAACACATATTACCTTCCAACGCAGGTCTGGTTATTTACAAATTTGCAAATATGTCACTTGTTACCATCTTACCAATTCATAACTAAAATAATATGAATGAGTATGCAGGCATGTTGTTTTCAGTTTCACATTTTATATCACAATTTACTGTCAAGTTGAAATAACCTTTAAGAAATGACAGTGAGGTGGTGTGTGTGTGTGTGTGTGTTGTCTGTAAATCAGGGTATACTCACTAAGCCTCTCTCACCTCATTCTACCAACATGAACACGCACCAGGAGACACATCGCTTCAGAGAGCTTCATTCTATAGATGGCTGAGCATCAGATAACTGCTAAAAATAACAATACATGTATGCCTGTAATTGTATACTCAATACTAAATGCCAGACTGTTGTAGGCCTCCTCAACATAGTGGTTTAGTAACAGAATAATATGAAATAATATTGTCATAAACCCAGCTGTGAAAAAGTGACCGGATGCATATTGCTTGGTGTTGAGTGGAGTGATGCCGGAGACTGTGGCTGTGACGTACCACAGGAGTGTGGACAATTACTGTTGACTTGACAATAGAATTGGCACTCCCTCAGTGGCTCACTCACCGGGAACGGGTCTGTACCTCAGTCATTAGAAGGCCACGATCCCAAATGGGGTTTCCACAACCAGTGGGACAAGCAGTGGTCGCAGATAAGGTTGGTAGGGCTGGAATTTCACCCAGGGGATGTCTTGTGAGTTCACAAGAAAAGCTGATAACAAAGCTGTGTGTGTGTGCTGTGTGTGTGTGTGTGTGTGGTGTGTGGTGCGGCGCCACGCGTGTGTGTGTGTGTGTGCGCATGTGTGTGTCTGTGTGCCTTACTGTATTGTATGTTGAATCTATTGTATGGGTTGTGGGGCTTTTCTCCAGATTGTATTCTATTTGCCATTGAAAGTACCCTAATCTCAGAACCCATAGGTTTTTGTTTTGTTTAAAAAAACCCAAACCTAAAACCTTACCAGCTTCACTCACATAACTTTGCTGCCATCTACAGTTTAAATAATATCAATTATACACTGTCAACATTTAATTGATCCTGTTCTCCATTTTTATTGAGAAGTGTCTGTTTTATGGGTAAACTAAAAACAACTGATTGAAGTTGGTTTTTTTTAGAGATTAAAATGCATTTTAGCCTACATTCTAAGTGTACCTCTCCCTGAGATGTAGCCTAGACCTTATAACATGGCTTTAAACATACACTACAAAATACAAAACAATAATCAACATAGGCCAATAGTTAATTATAATGTAAACATGTATGCAGTGTTAATATATATACATCATGTCTTTAACTAGTAACTGTGTTTAGTACAGTGCGAATTGTTGCCGATGACAGTTAGCCTACAATCCATTCCCAAATCGTGTTGCTTTACGGACGCTATTTAGCCATATTTAGTAGTAGGACCGACATATGCCCAACTCTCGTTCCCCGTCGGACACATAACAAAGGGAACTTCCGCTTAGACAATTTAGATGTAAAACGTAATCTTTCCCGGAGTTTCTCGTGGAGAAAAACACAACTAATTATAAATACAAACATCGAGACCGACTCCGTTCAAAGTTGCTTAGTTACTTTCATTAACCGAGGTATTTGACATCTACTTAATCACTGCGTCGTCGACTGAATAGCTGATAGCGCTAAAGTAACTCCCGCGTCTGTCAGTACGAGTGGCTTTTGTTCGCTGCAAACAAATGTGACGCACAACTCTCTCTCCGGATTCATTCACGTTCACATAAATTGCTTCACCCTCCATTCGAATGAAACGTTTGTAACGACTGAGCCGCCAGCCCCTCGCACAGCCGCCCCGCTGCTCCCCGGCTGCGTAGACTGATGGCCGTTACTGCGTTCCCTGAGTTGACGCTGAAGTTGCGTTGCGTGTTTGTTTTGTTATCTCTGTCTAACATATAACGGTTATAACACATTTCTACCAATTGTTTTGTTATTTTCAAAAGAGCCACATACCACCATAATATATATGCAGCTATATAAAAGGCACTGCCTACATACCACAAGTATAAATAATTTTTTTAAGACAAATACATTACATTGTATGGCAGTGCATGTTTCCTCTGCGTTGACATCTGTTTGTTACTCTTCGTTAGTCTAATCTAGTTTCGTTCTCGATTCTCATTCTCCAGTCCTGCAATTCAATATAGAATGTGGAACTGTGAGAGTGGGACCCAGACCTGCCTTGGGACCCGTGGTGTTTACCTTTTCATTGCTTTCTCAACAGAGTTGAATGGACAGCCGTGATCCGCCCGTCAGATCCTCACCGTCTCATGGCCCTGCTGTCCTCCCTGCTGCCCAAGGGCTTGCTGTGGGGCCGTCCAGGTCCTCTGAAGGCAGGCTGGGGTTTGTGGTGGGTGGGTCGATGCCTGGACGCTGAACGCTGCTGGGGAGGGAAGGTGACACAGAGTGGTCCTGGATGAAAAGCCATGAGCCTGACTGTGACCTTTCTAATTGTCACCTTGGGAATGACCCTGCAGCCCCCGACCCTGCCCCAAAGAGGCACAGACATACAGCACCAAGACAAGACAGGTGAACATTATACACCTTGTTGGTGTGTCCACAATGGCGTGACATTGAATGTTCAACAGATCAAGTACATAATGTAATGGAAAATGTTTGGACAAATGCCAATATGCTTAAATATTAATGTAATGTATAATTAAATAATAATATGTATCATACAGTACGAAGTAATCAGTAGTTTTACCATACAGTGTGTAAATATAACAAACCAGGCTAGTAATGATATGTGTATTATTGAGGCATCATGCACTGTAACGAGGAGCTTGTGATGTGTTTTTGCTGGTCGGAGGAAATAATGGGGATGGTTGTGGGCGAGGAAGTACTGCTGGACAAAGTCTTCTGGATCAGGTATGTGAATATGGTTTACATGCAAAAAAATCTGAACCCACACAGATTTACACTGAAGGCCTAGCTAATATATATATACTCCCAGCTATTCACTGCCAATGGGTCAGTAGAGGAAATAACATGGTTAAGGGTGGAACCCATCACTAACCCCCATTAGATTGCCAGACCTCTTTGATGGTCTCCATTTAGAATCCATTAGCAGGATGTACGACACCAGGGACTCAAAATAGCACAAGAACTCTGGACAAAATGTTCCCCGAACTTCCGGAAATATGCCCTAGAATGAAATGGACTTTAATGGTGTCTGATATTACTTCTATGTTTATCATTCACGTGTGGCTCCTCTTAGCTTTGGGTGCCACACACAGTGCAAAGCCCGGCCAGAATTGTGGAGGTGTGCGGGGGAGCCTGTGGAGGTGTGCGTCTCTGCGCAGTGAAGCCAAGAAATCCGCACAGGATCTGAAGCTGTTACTGTACCGCTGCCACGCTGCAGCTGACATAAACACAGCAGCCGCTGCAGGCCCAATCTGAAGACAACAGCACACAGCAGTACGCAGGTACTGTGTTGTTCCCCCACACATGTACTTGCATGCACTAAACCATGAAAAGTCATGTCTTGTTTGATGCATTTTTTCTGTGACTAGAAGTAAGTCAGATAAAATGAGTTGCAAACTGGTTTGATACAAAAAGTCAAGATGTTAAAATTGATGCCTTCAAAAATAAAGTAATTCCTCACGATAATACATGTTTGACTTCAGAGGGTTTGGAGGTAAATTCTGATTAAAAGTAAAAAATCCAAGAGATTTTTTTTTAATATGTGCAAATATTTCTTTTTTGAAAAACTGAATCTTGTTCCTTTTGATCTTGACCAGATTTAAAATATTGAATGTATGAAACAAAGGCATAGTTTCTTCTCGACTTCCCACTCAAGGATGAAGAAGAGGAGGAGGAATTGCTAGAGCCATCAAGTGTGGCCAGAGAAGAGGAGGTACCAGGCGAGGTCTCAACAATCAAGCAGACACCAGCTGAGTCACCAAAGGCCAAGGAGACACCAGGGGAGGCATGGAACAAGAACACAGACGGAGGCATCAAGTCGAATCCACCAGTCCACTACAAGAGGAAGAGAAGAGGGGCACAGAAGACGGTGACGAGCAGCACAGACGCGTCTGCCAGACAGCAGCCCAGTCTGCAGGGCGTTACACAGAGACATACACAAACCACCACTAAGCCAGAACTACACCACAGGGACCCAGCAGATCTGGTCACTAGAACCACGACAGGCGCTGAAGGGACATTGACATGGCGAGAGGGGAACACACATCAGTAGCAACAGAGGAGACCGGCAACGCTACTGGGGTACCCCAGACACAGGAGCTTCATCGGATCACTACAGCCAGACCCGCCAAACCCCCAGCCCCCTTCTGCCCCTGCTCCCGTCCGGACCAGCACCCGTCTAGCCGCCAAACCCCGCAGGGTTCACAGCCTGCCCAGCCATCGGGGCCCCAGGGCCAACCGGCACACGGACAGCCAGAGAGGACAGACGTGCCAGGAGAGACTGACGTGCAGAGGTCCCGTTGCACCCGACTCGAGTGCTGGCCCTGTTGCCATGGAGACGGTTTCCATGGAAACATTGGGTGCTGCCGAGGCAGGTTCCGTTGCCGGGGAGACTCTTGCCGGGCAACGGAGATGTTTGATGTCGTTGCTAGGGAAAGGAGATACCAGTGTTCCAGTTGGCAAAAGGTTCTACCAGCTGTGCCACTGAAGAAGCACCAGTTCACACACACAGACACAAAGCCCTTCTGCTGTGAGTCCTGTGGAAAAAGCTATGCCTCTTGTGGAAAAACTACAAAGCCCATCAGGTATGAGGAGCTTAGGTATGAGATGTATGTAGCGTCAATGTGTATGCCTTTGAGTTGTATGTCTTTAAAACAAATTGGTCATTCTTGAGTTCACTCCTTTTTTTTCTTTGATATAACTCAAAAAGAACTTATTTAGGTAGTATTAAAAAGTTACCACTCTTTGCGTGCTGTGGCCACCACATAGTTGTTCTGTGTCAGTGACCAAGTTGTGTTAGTTATTAAACAATTGCGGTTTGATACAGTTACAAACATACTGTATGTCATTTAATGTACTTTTGGATTCAATATCCCAGATGAGCCATCGCGGAGAGCGGCCATTTTCCTGCCCCCACTGCGGAAGAAGAGTACGGGCTGAAGCGAGACCTCCGGGAACACATGGTTCTGCACACGGGAGAAAAGCCGTACGTGTGTGACCTGTGTGGGAAGGCGTTTGCGCGGCGGCCCTCCCTGCGCCTCCACCGCCTGCATTACTGCAGCAGCAGGCTGAGCGAGAAGACTCCCAAGGTATTGTTAACACGCTCGCTCACTTGTTTCTGTTCAGTTATCTTGATCATATTTTTGTGGCATCTCCTGCTAACAGAATCCTCTATCTCTACTCTGTAGTCTGTAGTACCGAAACGCATTAGTGTTGGGTGTAGCTTTAAACTGTGGTTCCAGTTACAGTGTTCAGTGTGCTCCAAGTGGCTGGCTAACTCGGGCTCCCTGAGGAACCACATGAAGCTTCACACGGGGGAGAAGCCCCACATCTGTCAGCACTGCGGACAGACCTTCAGACAGAAAGGTACCCTCACACCGGGCCATCCTTACGCAGTCCGTGTGTCCGTCACATCCTTAACAACAACCACTGTGCGAAACTCCCAACTATATCGATAGCTAAACGTGTAGATGGGGTTTGAGCTAAAACACATAAAATCAGAGAACCCCCTATAAGTAGTTAGAAGGTTTCTGAAATATAAATGTATTATTTTAGTGTATAAATAGGCCTTGTATGGGTAAAGATAAATAATAAAAACTTTCACTGCTTGAAAATGGCGCGTCTTAGGATTTGGAGTTTGTGGCATTCTGTGACAAAAGGCTGAGAAAATAATGTGACACATTCTGGCACAAAAGGCAAGGAGAGGGGAGTAAAGTACAGAGAGGACTCAAAAGAGCGAATATATCAGGAAAATAGCATTAAAATATAATATAATACAAAAAAGAAAAAAGATAAAAATGTGAATTCATTATGTAATTCAGTAAGGACCCGAGGGCTTAATTCAGTGTTTCCCAAACACTGACATATAATTTCATGAAATCGATGGTTTAGAATGCGAATTTCCAATTGAGGTGAGGCGGTTCAGGCATTTGATTAGGATCTGGCGCTTTTGATTGGGAGGAGACCCGGGGCAGACACACAACCCGCTGGAGGGATTATACTGTATATCTCATCTGGCCTGGGAATGCCTCGGGATCTCCCAGGAGGAGCTGGAGAGCGTTGCTGGGGAGAAGGACATCTGGGGGGCCCTGCGTAGCCACCGCAACCCGGCCCCGGATAAGCAGACGAAAATGGATGGATGGATTTCAAATTCATCATATAATTGCGATACATGTGAACTGTGATAAGATTCCCTGTGATACTGTGGTCAATCAATACGTGTATATGCACTAGTCTTAGATTAGATCAGTGTGCAGGTTGAATGGGTGTAGGAGTTGGAGCATGATGGGGCTCCAACCCCCCCCCCCCACCCCCCAGACTAAAGCAAGGTTTCATCCAGTACATTGTGCTCCCTGCTTGAAACGCTGCACTCCTTTTAGTTCAATCTGTGTCAGATTCTATCATTTGGTGGATAGAGGAATTAGGATAGATGGATGGAAGATTTCTGTGTCTTAGGATTTCTGTGGGGGAAATGTCAATACCACAAGCTGGGGAAATCACATAATAGGACAGCCAATCCCCTCCTACCCTGAATGTAACTGGGCTAATCCAAGCTCCCATTTGGGTTCTTATATACATAAGCATCCCTCCAAAATCAAAAAAATGCAATATTATTACAGAATCCATTGTATTGTTACAAAAAACCTCTATTCTCCAACCCACAACAACCCATGTTATGATGAGCTGTGCTTCCTCCCAGGGAACCTCCAAGACACACCTGCGCATCCCACAGTGGTTGCAGAAGCCGCTCCCCTCACCCACTGCGAGCTCCAGGTTCTCCACAAGCGACTTGGCTGTGCAAGGGCCACATCTCTGCCCACACCGGGACTGGTGTTCCTCTGCAGCTAACTGCGGCAAGGCCCTCATGGACCCGCACACCTTATGTGGCCCACGAGAAGCTGCACAGTGGCAAGAGGCCCCACCACTGCACAAATTCTGTGGCAAAGGTGCAGGGACATTATGTTAGGCTTATCTATGTATAAATATCATTATATATATATATATATATATATAGTATATATATTATTATATAGTATAAATACTTATACACCGGTCAAATTTGAAAGGCATAATACGATTTTTAATGCCAAAGATTTTGGCTGTGTGAGTTTCATTCTTGATGTTTATTTTAAAGAAAATGCAGATATTAATGATTTCAATGCCAGCCCTGTTAGCTATTATAATAGCTTTGCCATCACCCATTGGCAACCGAGTGCCACGTCGTAGTCAGAGTGTCTTCAATTCATATGGTTGTTAACAATAGGTTCCACACAGTAAATCACCGTATCCTCACACAGATGCGTGAAGCATTCACTTAAGTATCGTCTATTTAAGCATCTCCCGCATAGGGGAGGGTGCGTAGGGCGTGGCGGGGGGGGGACGGGGGGGTCGGGTGTGCGCAGATGGATGGCGACCATACAGAAAGAAAAAAAAGAAAGCAGAGTTAGATAGGAAGACTTTCAATAGATGGAAGGCGGGACGGTACTATGAAGGCATCTCCACAGATGTTATCTACCGGATTAAGGAGAGCATCCATCCTAGCACTAGATGGTATGTCCAGGTATAGGAAGAGTATCCCACCTAAATAGGTGTTTACAGGTTATAGACCGCCACCCTCGGCTTTTTGCCTTATGTTCAGATCCTTAGTCGATACACGTCTCTTGTCTCCCCCCCTGAGCCACCCGGAGCTACATCCTGGCCACCACAGCTGCGACGACACATGGAGTCTGCGCATTGGTCGAAGGAGACAAGCCGTTACCGCTGCCACTGCGGGGCGTTCCTATTACCCTGCGCCAACAGTCTGCGTGAGACCACCAGCCCGCTCAGGACTGCCACCGTGGGAGGAGGCAGAGCAGAGGGAGGACGAGGCCCACGGAGGAGACACACCCTCACCCCAGACCCGGTCTGGTGGCCGCGCTAAGAAGAGCCACAGAACCCAAGAGAAAGAGGAAGGAAGGATGAGGATGCAGATTGACAGAGGGGAGCCCACCCCAAGGAAGTGAAGAGCAGGACTGCGGAGAGAGATGGAACAGTGTGCAAAGTGAGGCGTTTGAAGAGGAAGCCTTCTAGGGAACAGGGGAGATGGGCGAGGTCGGAGGGCGGTTAAAGGGCGCCGCCGCACGCTGAGGAGAATCGGCGCAGCAGCAGGCGGAGGGGTGAGGTGGCGGCCGGACGGCGTCGCCCTCGGACGGGAGCCCAGGACACGTTAGGGTCTACGTCAGACTCTGGCGGGGAGGCGGCGCGCCAGACTGAAGGAGAAGCCCCGCCCCCTCCGTGCTCCTGGCATCCGCAGGTTTTGCTGCACAGGGCGGACGCACGGGCAAAGAAATGGCTAGAGGTAAGTGATCGGCCGAGGGGGAGAGCAAGTGCATTGTGGTCCACGGACCAGCAGCATGGCGGAAGGCTGTGTGATTTGCAGGGCGGACGGCAACGTGTTGCTTCTGTGGCACAGAGACGGTTGAGATAGAAGAGTGCGATAGAGAACGGGCAGAAAGAGCGTGGCCCGAACCAAGCCGTGGACGGACATTGGAGCATATTGTTAAAGTGACAATTGACAAATGACATCTGCAATTTCACGAGAGACACAGCAACACCACATGGCATTTTGACAGCCCATTTGGGGTCTTTGCTTCGTAGCAAGTTGGAAGAGCATGGATCTTCAATCCCT
>PIJE02000401.1:347450-365060 GCA_002895965.2 Coryphaenoides rupestris | reverse complement strand
CGTCCTCTCACCTCATGGTTGCCACACAAACAAAAATATGCTAATAGGGACGGGTGAGGAGTGTGGGGGAGTGATGTCGTCCGCTGGATGGACGGAGGAGGTGGCGGGGGGGGGGGGGGGGGGGGTGTAACAAGAATTTCCTTCGGGATTTAATAAAGTTCTATCTTATCTTAATGATAGGAAGCAGAATCAGCCGTCTAGCCACAGATGAGCTGCGAAGGTGTCTCCTGGGTTCACCCACGGGCAGGCTGACAGAAGTGGCTAGTGGGAGGAGGCCGGCTGAAGAGACACACACACACACACACACACACACACACACACACACACCACACACCACACACACACACACACACACACACACCCCTTCCCCTGTTCAGGGCCTCTCCTGATGGTGAGAATAGGGGGCCAGGTGTTTGTCTGCAAACTGCAGATGATGAGACTCCACACCACCCCCCCCCCCCCACCCCCCGCCTCCCCCTGCCTCCCCCTGCCTCCCCCGCTCTCTCTGTTAAAGAATGTCTGTCCGAGCCATTATACCACCGCGCCGTAATCTAATCGGCAAACCTGGCAAACGTACAAACTGACAACAACGCTCTGACACAAAGCAGCGTTTGCCCGCGAATGGTCATTACGTGTCGGCGGTGTTTACGATGCGTGGACAGCACCTGCGCACGTGTGTGTGTGTGTGTGTGTGTGTGTGTGTGTGTGTGTGTGTGTGTGTGTGTGTGTGTGTGTGTTTGTGTCTTTGTGTGTGTGTTTGTGTTCATGTGCGAGCGAGTGTTTCTTCATCGGGGGCTCCAGACCTCCAGATCGGTCGGGAGACGCAACAGCTCCTGATTAGTTTATTCCGGCAGATTCTGCCAGATGGAGTAGTGGGGAGAAGGGAGGAGGGGGGGAGGAGGGGGGAGTGGGGAAGGGGCGGGTGGGGGTGGAGATACTCCGATCAGATACATGAACGTGGTCATGACGATAACCAGAGGATGAGGGGGTCCTCCGCCCCTGACCGGCTCTATCGCCTCAGCTGTTGTTCACTGGATACCCGCCCAACCAACTAGGCCAACCCGAGCGACAGCAGGACTGCTTAGTCATAGTGACGCCTGTATTCTCAGTGCCGGCGGCCCCTGTATATACGCAAGTGACGCACATTGCGCAGGGCCCCACGCACATGCACACAGGGCCCCACCCACAGGCACAGGGCCCCACCCACATGCACACAGGGCCCCACCCACATGCACACAGGGCCCCACCCACATGCACACAGGGCCCCACCCACAGGCACAGGGCCCCACCCACAGGCACACAGGGCCCCACCCACAGGCACAGGGCCCCCCTCTATAGCCACCACCCCCACCCTCTCCACGCATCAAGATATGGAATCGAGCGTGTAATAGTTCATGTGTAGGGCCCCCTGGAGGCCAGTGCTGACATTGCGTTGTATTCTGATACCAGAACTGAAGGGGAATTCATACTATTTCCCTTTAATTCAACTTGTGAAAATGTGTAAAAACGCTCCACACACACACACACACACACACACACACACACACGCACGCACGCTACAAATATTCAAGTGTTTGCATAACGCATAAAGTATTGAGTATCAACTTTTGCATATTACTTCTTTTTTTAGATTTGATTACAGCACATTTTGCGGGCAAAACAAAGATCCATCTCTCGCCTTGTACAGCCGATACGTCTTCCTGTGCCCCCTCTGTTCTCCCTCTGACATGTTGTGCTTACTTGGCGTCCTCGGCTGTGATATAACATTTCCTGGCCTGGCAGAGCAGCGTGGCGCCCGCCTCGGTGTGTCGGCATCGCACGCTGTGGGTGTATGCGATCCTGCAGTCAGAAAAGGGGCGCCCGAGGGGAAGTGCTTTCCATTGATTCTGCACACAACGCAACATTAAGTCAAATAAGCGTGTTCATCCGTGTATTTATTTATTTTTAAATCAGGCCCTCCATGGACGTTCTGAATCAATATTTTTCGTCGAGACCCCACATTCTCCAAAGGAGACGGACACCTTGATATTTCAAAGTCGACCCGATTCCTACAATCTTTTGGAATTGCCGTGTGTGCCTTTTGTAACGCGAGTCAAAGTCGACTTTTGCAGACTGTTCCCCAAGGCACGAGATGATAGCCGCTTTATTATAATTGTGTTTCTTTCTTAATCTTTATTTCACATTTCTTTTTTTTGTGTGCAACAAGAGTTCTCCCTTAGGGACAATTAAGCTGAAATAAAAAGTGCAGTTTAATGTGGCTGCACTCCAGTGCTTCTCACACTCCATTTTAGAGAAATGCAAATAGATTTAGATTCATATTTAGTTTCAGACTCTTCCACTCTTCATTGTTTCGAACTTTGACTAGGAATTCATCGACATCTAGATGTTGGCTTTTGTGGATCATCTTATTTTGACCAGCTAACCAATACATTGATGCAAAATTCAATTCAATTTTCAATTCAATTCAATTCAATGTTATTTGTATAGCCCTGAATCACAAGACAGTCTCAAAGGGCTTTACAGTCCAGATTGTTATGGGCCAAACGTGATTTATGACACCACCCTAGCCCCGCCCCCCTAAGGGCAAGAAACGACTCCCTTAATTAACAAGGAAGAAATCTCGAGGAGGAACCTCAGAGTGGGGGATCCCTCCTTCCAGGGATGGTTCAGAGTGCAATGGGTGTCATACGGGCATTTAAAAACAGGGGTAACAAAACATGACAAATTGCAAATGACAAAGTACAAATAGTAAATGAAATAGTAATATTATGATGGGGTGCTGGCTGGAGAGCAAAACAAACCAAAACCAGGGAAGTGAGTCTTCCGCAAACAGGGATCTGAGCCGACCACAACCAGGGAACTGAGCCGACCACAACCAGGGAACTGAGCCGACCACAACCAGGGAACTGAGCCGACCACAACCAGGGAACTGAGCCGACCACAACTAGGGAACTGAGCCCAACACAACCAGGGAACTGAGCCCAACACAACCAGGGAACTTGAGCCGACCACAACCCAGGGAACTGAGCCTAACACAACTAGGGACTGAGCCAAACACAACCAGGGAACTGAGCTATAAGGCCAAGATAGCCTAACACAACCAGGGAACTTGAGCCTAACACAACCAGGGAACTGAGCCGACCACAACCAGGGAACTGAGCCGACCACAACCAGGGAACTGAGCCTAACACAACCAGGGAACTGAGCCGACCACAACCAGGGAACTGAGCCTAACACAACCAGGGAACTGAGCCGACCACAACCAGGGAACTGAGCCGACCACAACCAGGGAACTGAGCCGAACACAACCAGGGAACTGAGCCTAACCACAACCAGGGAACTGAGCCGACCACACCAGGGAACTGAGCCGACCACAACCAGGGAACTGAGCCGACCACAACCAGGGAACTGAGCCGACCACAACCAGGGAACTGAGCCGACCACAACCAGGCAGCCAAGTCGTTCCGTGTAAAACGGAGAGGAAATTGTAGTGTTGCTCGATTCTCAGGTTTTTTTTTTTTCATTTCCCTGGGGGAGGGCTGGCGATGATAGGCGGGGGGTCTGGTGGTGGTGGTGGTGGTGGGGGTTACATGTAATTGTACCGGTGAAGAGGGTAATGGGCCATTGAGGGGGAGAAAACAGGCTTGGTATGGGAAGAAGAGAGTCCACTTTGGAGAGCAATATGGGAATAATAGTCTGCCGGGATTCTGAGCGTTCCCTTTTCCTGGCGGCGTTTAGAGCCGTGGGAAAGGAAAACTAGAGAGGCAGTGGCTGCAGGGCTTCGTGTCCCTGGTTGGCTCTTAATAGATATGGTATTTTAGCCTTTGTATTATTGATATATTTGTATTTGTTGTATATGTTTAGTAAAGCATAAATAGTCAGTACTTTAGATGAGCTCATACTAATTACTTAAATAACGCTTTTATAACTACCTGAACTAATCATGAATTGCGGCATGATAAAGCAATATTAATACATTGCAAATTGTCATTTAATTACAAAAAAAGTATCATTGATCTTATGAACCATTATCTCTATACCCTATCAATCCATAATAACCTTTTATGAGTTGCTTACTAATGATAATTCATGTAGGAACAGTGTTAATAAATGGCAAATTGACCTTGAATTCCCTACTACTGTATTAATGCTTCAAGGTTGCAGTTATTCTAAAGTGCCAGCAAGAAGTTCAGTTATTAATACCAAGTTACTCTCCATCTGCTTCATAAAAAACATCAAGTCACAAGTATTCTGATGATCTGTTGCCTCTTTCTAAGAGAACATGCATTGATTAAGCGACAGACATAATTTTTATCACATTTTGCATGTTGGTGGTGGTGTTGCGTTTGGCACTGTGCTACCAGTGAGACCAGTTGTTGACAGTCAGCCTTCAGAGGGCTGCCACCGCCACCAAGCACCACCAGCACACATCATCAAAACCACCACACACCATCACCATCATCGCCACCACCATCGCCATGCACCACCACCACCACCAACCACCACCCATGGCAGCAGCATCGTGTTTCACTGGCTTGCGTCACCCCTCCTCACTGTGCTTCCACGCTGAAGAAGAGTAATGTTACGTAATAATCCTGCCCCCCCCCTCACCCCCCCTGGTGCACCTGCAGCTCCCACTCACCTGCTGTACGCCGTCACAGAGACACTTTCATTAGGCTGTCATTATGTCACAATCATTTCATTATTATTTCTTCATTTGACTTTATTGCAGGGGAATCATGCCTGTGTGTTGCCACAATAGTCTTATTTTTTTTAATTTTTTCAATAATAGCCAGGGGTACTTTAATACGATTTTTTATTTTGAAAGACGGATAAAATTCTAGTAGATGGTTTTATGTTACTGCATCGCTGAATGCATTACCTTGAGGGATTTTCAGACCATCATTCCAGTCTACCTGCTCAAATGATTGACATTTCTCTATACAGATATATGAATACAAGACATGTACATGAATATTATTTTGGATACTTTCCTGTTATGAATAATCCAAACTACAGACGGATGGTCCTCCGGCTCTTACTTAAAATTAAAAAATTGGCCCTGGTATTGTTTTGGCCGAGACAGAACACAAATTGTTGCCGTGTGTGTGTGTGTGTGTGTGTGTGTGTGTGTGTGTGTGTGTGTGCGTGCGTAAATAGGAGCTAGAAAGAATCAATGTCAAGGGATGTATGGGTTAGAGGTTTATGTGAATCTATGCTTCCATTTCCTTTTAAATTGGTAATTTAATTTAGGATTGGGCATCTTGGGAAATGGACAAAAACAAAATGGCCGAGGATGTTACTCACCGACCTGACTGCAAGAAGATAGTGATATTGTATCATTGGTACAGATGTTTTATTATTTTTAATTCAGTGAACTACTAGGCTTGACATCATAAAACACTACAAGGAATAAGAAATGGTCTCATCTTACTTTACACAAAACGTTTAAAGAGATAAATCAAAAGCAAAAGACCTAGCAATAGCCTAGAAGGACTTCACATGATTATGGCAACACCCAAGCATTTTGACAGCCACTTCAGTGACTCAATTGTTTTGAGATTTTCAGCGACAAACTGACCCGAAGCCCGTCCCAACTTGAACTCTTAAGCAAGCGAAAAGAGTTTCTAATGTAAATATCACAGCCACTCTACTGCGAGGCGGGCTCCATCCAAACGCATTACTGTTGACATGGTCAGTCAGGGGTCAAATGTTCACCACTACTCTGACCAGAAGTGCCCTGAACTTCCCACCAGCAACGCATGGGAATTCCCAGTATACGGTGAATCTCACACACACAAACACACACACACGCAGACGCACACGCACACACACAGAGACAGATAGGACAGATACAGACACACAGACACACACACACACACGCACACACAGAGAAAACATGAACAGCCTTTGAATCTTAAAGCTTCTGACTGTCGCGCGGTTCGTTAATGGCATCCTCGCAACTCGCAGATTCCCCTCCCTCTGTCCCCCCCCCCGTCCCCCCGTCCCCCCGTCCCCTCGCGGGCCGGTGCATCAGTGCACGTCCATGTCAGCGAATTACGAGGTCCCCGCCTTTACGAGGTCCCCGCCTTACCCCAGCAGGGGGCAACGACGGTGGTTTGGTGCAGCATTCGCAGGGAAATGCTCATTAAAGAAAGAAACCCCCCCCCCCCCCCCACTGCGCTTGTGAAAAACTTACGATGACTTAAGTTGACTCACGGGTTCAGCAACATAGTCGTCTCTGTGTGCCCATGTGGGGGACATAAACAAAAGAAAAAACATATTGGATATTATATTATTATTATTATTATTATATTCATATTATTTTGACAGATACTGCCGTGGCAATATGATTCACTATTAGCGTGTGGGGAATGATCATTTCTGCATCACAACTTTAATTTTCACTGAAAAAGCTATTAAAGTAATGATGGCATATTTGTTGGGCTCTGTAAACAAACCAAACAAACATCTTTGCTTACATCTGGAGGAACAACATTTGTAGGCCTGGGCATCGCTGCAGTACTGCAATACTTCATGTATAATGGTGTTTACAATGTGTACACACACATTTTACCCTGATGAAAAAAATTTGCAGCTCTTGCGATTTTAATTTTTCAATTGATTGACCGGCCAGACATGAGGTAGAGACACCATAACAGAGGCAAACATAACAGACTGGCCGTCATTCCAGATCGTGATGTCGCTGTGTGCTGCTTACCAATCTACGCATGCATTCACAGGTGTTAGGTCGTATTTTTACATGACAGTGTGGACACGCCCCCCCACTTTCCCACCTTTGCATCGAAACAAGCACACACACACACACACACACACACACACAAACGCTCTTTACGACCATATTTGTTTATACAGTCACAAATCACTCTTCAGCCATCAGCCGTGTATGGTCAATTAAGAGAGTACTCACGTGAGCATGTAGAACTGCTTCCTTGACATGAGAGTTCACACAAAATCATTGTAGCTGAAGAAATTACAAAGAAAATAGGAAATAACCTGCGTGACGGACTGAACGCTGGATGGAACACAGGCAGTTCTAACAAAAACTGGGATTTATTCCACCAAAAAGATAGAAAACAGCAGCGGGAAAATAAACTATAAAACATAGGCAAGTACTAAATAATATGAAGATGATGGTCAAAATTAACCCATACCGACACACACACACACACACACACACACACACACACCACACACACACACACACACACACACACACACACACACACACACACACACACACAACACACAAGCAGAGCTGAAACTCAAACGTGACCACACACTGGAGACATGAGGGATACTTTATATTTTATACTACGTGGGTTAAACTAACTGACACATGCGGGGAGGATGATTAACACAAGCAAGAATCTATCACAAGAATCGAAGACATGTATAATATATCCAAGTTATAATTATTAAGATTAGATTTATTTATTATTAATATTAGCATAAGAGTCTTTATTCTACTGTTAAAGATACTGTTCTTAAGTACATGTCACTCAAGTCACTCAATTTCCCCCGCAAGTAAAATGAAATAGGCTCCCTCAATTAGTCCAATTGACCCCCACCTGCCTCTCAAGCCAGACTGACCTGAGATTAAACCATGTGACCAATGAGGCGAGCTCTGGAGGACTGTGTTGTGGAGGGGAGGTCAGCCCCGCTACCCCCCAGGACCTGCAGTCAGGTCCCGGTCCTCGCTGTTTGTTTGTCAAGTTTGCCTCTCGGTTATGAGATGGCCTTTCAAATCATAAGAGCACTCCTAGAGCCCCCCCCCTCCCCCTGCTCCCTTACCCACCCTCCTGCCCAAGTCAATAACCACCAACACGTGTGGAACGGAGCCCCGCATTGCTCCGCTGTCCTTGATTAAACGGCCCCACGTTGTGACGTGAATACAAATCCATCTGCGTGGCCATGAATGTCAAATCAAAGGGATAATTGTCGCTGTGCTGCTTTGGATTACACACTTTGGTCCAGGGTCATTGACTGATATTGGCATGATAAGTGATTTATCGCACCTCACACGCCACAGAGGATCCTCATCCACACACACACACACACACACACATAAACACACACACACACACACACACACACACAGCCCACTGGGCATCACCACTTTTTAATTTCACTGCACATCCTGTGTGTGTTTGTGACAATTCAACTTCTTGAGTCTTGACTCTTGAACACTGACATGGAACCTAACGCTGGGAATTAAACAGCAAGAAACGCTCAAGATATTTTTTTACCACCTGAGGAGTTTTACCAGACACCATTTGAGACAGCTCAATCCTCCAGGCCTCTTCTATCCAATCTATCTCTCCCTCTCTCTCTCCCTCCCTCTCTCTCTCTCTCTCCCTCCCTCTCTTCAGTCAGAGACACTCTTGTAGATCTGGAGAAAACATTTGAGGGGTAAAATAATCAAAGTTCCTTTTGGGATCAGTATAAGCCACTTAATCATGCGACATGATATGATGTAGATGTTATGAATCATCAACAGTATTATGACACAGATAATAATGCTGATAATATCAATCACGGGGAGGATTTGAATAGCAAATGTACCTATTTACTACTGGCTAATCCTCAAAGGCACGTCCGTTTGCGTTACCGTGTTGACCAAAAGTATTAATCTGCCGAGAGCTAATCCGGTAATTTATCAAACATTATTAAATATGCAACAGTTGCTAAGAGGTGACTTTGTGTTCCTGTTGTAAACCTAATTACTCATCACCTGACAGATAGGATGGATGTCGTTGATTTTTCACATCAAAATTATATTTTGATGTTAGCACATTTTCGATTATTATTGAAATAGCAGAGAATCGTTTTTATTGATATTCCCTCCCACACACATCCACACACGCATACACACACACACACACACACACACACACACACACACACACACACACACACACACACACACACACACACACACACACACACACACACACACACACATGCCCACACATGCAGCTCCTTATCGCATGCAAAATGAAAGTTTCCATGCGTCGGGTGTGGGAGAGCGCTGTAAGCTGCTATATGCTACGTGCCTCGATGTGGATGAACATGGGAGTGTGTGTCATTGCATTAGCTTGCTCTAATTGGGCCATTTCATCAACAAGCTCAACAGATAATCCGTTCACACTCGTGGAGCAACGAGATGAGTCTTTCCAATCTATTTGGACTGATCAGAAACTAGTGCTGCGATAAATAACATTTGTATCCGAGCATGGCTGGCAGGTCGAGGATTTCCCTTCACCACGATGACACAGGACAGGGACAGACGGAGAGAGTCTTTGAGCTCTGGCAATGGAGCCTGCAAAATCACATAGAAAGAAGGAAAAAAAGAAAACTACAGACGTCCAAATGTGGTCGTGTGTAAATGGATTGCATTTATCTAGCGTTTTTATCCAAAGCGCTTTATAGTTTCCTCACATTCACTCATTCATACACCGACGGCGGTGCCAACCATGCAAGGTAACAACCAACACGTCAGGAGCAGGTAGGGTTAGGTGGTGTCTTGCTCAAGGGACCTCGTAAATCTGTTTATTTTTATCATTCTGTTGTTTCCATATTGTTTTATATCGCTATGCAACCTGGCACAAGAATTTCCTTCGGGATAAATAAAGTTCAATTGTATTCTATACTTAGCTAGGCGGAGCCGAGGATCGAACCAGCAACTTTCCTGTTGCCAGAGAACCGCTCTTCGTCCGTCCTTCGCAATTTAACACGAGCAATCACTTTGTGAACCCATGAACGTACGAGGGGTGGTTTGTATTTTAACGTCAACCGATGCTTTTCGATAAGACACCTTATCGTAACGGCTTCTTAACCACAAATACACGGCCAGACAAACTCCTGCCATGAACGACCCAACGCCAGGGTCAGGATACAGCCATCTACCACCAAGTTTAATGAAGACTGAGTGAAACTGAAAAAGATGTAAAAGATGAAGATGCATAATTTGTTCACACAGGTGAAACCAATATCAATATGCTTCATATACAGTGTTATTTAGATTTGCACATATACGTAGTCTTCAAACACACGGAACATGCATAGCACACACACCTGGCTGCTTTCAACACAGCGTACCATATCCTTACATAACACACTGCATAGGCTTGCATAGAATAGCATGAACTGTCACGATCCATGTGGATGTGAGATAAACATGAAACTCTCCCATCAACAAAGTATACAAATGAGTTCTAAGGCGCGACCTTATAATCAATGAAAATAACACAAGCAATGCTTTCCAGGGGCTAAAGATGGTTTTACAGACCTGCTGGAATTTCCATGACAACTAAAACACATGTTTTATTTCTTCTCCTCAATACATTAATAGGTGCAATTCCATTATGACCACTAGTAGTGCTAAGTGCACTAAACAAGAAACAAACCGGATACGAGAGAAAAACAAAACAGAATTTCTCGTTGTTAGCGGTTTATGATTAAATTGTCATGTTACGCCGAGTGTGGGAATGTCTCATACAGCCCGGGTAGACATGAGGATACCAACAGCCTGTGCTATCGCAGAAAGAAAACAACAGAAACTGAAACCAAACAGCAGGTTGGGTGGGCAGACGTGAGCTCTCCTGCTGAGGCGGGTCTATAAAGGACAACCGTGATCAGATATCTGCGACGGCAGGCAACTCCTGTTTAATAAACATTCACAGCCGGGGCTTGAGGGGCACATTCACCACATTCACTTAACATGCCCTCCGTCGCCCCAACGCACCCGGGAGCAGTCAAGTCAATACCGAATGCTTCATATTGCTCATATACACACACACACACACACACACACACACACACACACACACACAACTTTTATTGCAATATCGCTGAGAGGAATCCTGTGAAATAGTCCATATATCCATCCCACGGATGTCTATTAAGCCAACGAGAGACATAAGTAATAGGTGTGTGGTTTTACGAAGCGTGTAATTGAATTCATGTTGTTCACTCTGGTAGAGCTGCTAAGTGTTGACAGGAATGGACTCATGAAGCAGAGTGGAAGTATGAAAGCACTGGGCTTGGGCTCAGGTACCTGCCTACATGAGGAGGAATGGAGGAACGTGAGGGGGGGGGGGGGGGAAGGGAAGCATATTCACTTCTTTAGGGTGGAGCCAAAATATTGGCAGTTGAGTTGTGGAGAGATTTATGGGGGGCTGTTTCCCCACGGAGCTCAGACAACACACACACACGCACACAAGCATGTGTGTGTGTGTGTGTGTGTGGCCCTGTTCACACTTGGCATTAACATGTGGGTTTTTCACCGGAGCGATTCTTATTGGAAAATGCTGCATATCCGCACCATCGAGTGCAGATTAATCTATGATGATATTCCGAACATCCTCCATTTGAATTGTTTGTGATGTTTATTCGTTTGCCGTTTTTGGTGGTAGAGGATGCGATTAAAATGCGGTCACATGCGATAGCAAAACATCGTCATTAATTAGAAAAAATGTTTAAATCACATTTTTTTTACAGAAATGTTTTACTGTAAGGGCCTGATCCCTGACCCATGCCCCACATGGCTGCAGAGGCATGGGGTGGTACTGCAGCACCAGTCTCAGGGTGTATGAATGTTTTTGACGGTTGGGAACTTTATTTTGGACGTTTATTGGGAGTGGGCAATCATGAACTGTATTATACTGGACTAGAAGAAGATTTGAAGTTGCCTGTTGTTCCCCTCCCCTTTCCCTGTGTGGGAATACACTTCTGAGTTTCTTATGCTGTAACCCCGGATCTGTCTGTTTTTATTCCAACTGGTCCACCCACTACACTGTCTCGCAGAGGCGGGCTGCTACAATACATCGACAAAAAATTGTTTTTGCAAGCGGAAATTATGTAGTTTATGTGCATATATAGAGCGAGGAAGTGATCTCTCAAACCACATTCTTAATGCCAAGTGTGACCTCAGCTACTAGAGCCGTCCACTTGTGATCAGATGGCCCAGACGGCATGTTAACCGCATGTTAATGTGTGAACAGGGCCTATGTTTGTGTGCATGTGTGTTTGAGTGTGTATGTGTACCTGTGTTTGCGCACATGTGTGTGTGTGTGTGGGTGTGTGTGTGTGTGTGTTTGTGCGCCCACGCACACATGATGTGTATGCGTACTCAGGTGCCTGAGCAACTAGGACTCTCAGATTGTTGAGCACAATCACAAACCTCGCTGCAAAATAGCAACAAACGCGATGACACTCGCAATAAGTGTCATTCGTTCTGCGGGGTCCATCTGAGGCCAACAACACTGCACTGTCAGACCCAAATGACCTGAGTTGACCCACTCCCACACATCACTCATCCATATATTGCCTCTCCTCCAGATACAGGTTACTTTTATCCATTAGCAATGGTTTTACCCTCCAGTTATGATAACAGAGAGGAGCTGTGAGTTCGTCCTCCTTTAGGAACAACAGGAAAGTGCAACGTCAAGTTATGAGACAGCAGCTCCTGCTCCTGAACTCTTTGCTGAACGCTGAATGTACACATGCTCCTCACATGCATGTGTCCTGAATCTTTTCTTCCTTAAAAAGGTCATGGGATAATTGAATGAAGACAGAAAGAAACACGTTTTATTATATAGAATTCTTCCAAGAATGTAAAAAAAAAAAAAGACATTCATAGAATAATGTGTCTTTTTCATCATCTAAAGTCAAACAGGACGGTAAATACTCACTAACAGCAGGGTGACTGTGTAGCTGTGAAACGCACCACTTTATAATTGGAGGTATTATGTATAATGTTGAGCACGCAGAGCTAATTGTCCTTCATATCCTAGGCCGGTGTTTTCACAAGAACAACATTCCTTTTTTTGACCCAAAAAAAAACCGGTCTTCGTCACCATTGCCAAGAGATGGGGGGGGGGGGGGTTATGGAGGAAAGCAGTGTGTGTGTGTTTGTGGTTGGACCCTCTGCCCTCTGGGGAAGCTGTTTTCAGTACATAGACACAAACTGAATTCACTGAACACACACGGGGGGGGGGGGGGTGGACACCAAATCACAATTTGTGCACAATGTGATCACGCATGGCTTTCAGAACCTCAGCGTTCTGATTCTGACGCAGGGCCCTGGCATGGTTGACATGAGAACCGTGTAGACTCAGCTCATGTATCCGCTGTAGGGCAGTTTAAAATGTAAAAGTTCAATTTAGAGATTTAATTCAAATGTCTTCATCAACGACAGATACCAACTATTTCATTTGCATCAAAATATATTCATGGGATGCAGTATTTTACTAAGCATCTGGCAATTGTCACTTAACGTTTGGTCCAAACGCTCTATGAATAATGCAGTGACTATATGAGGGTACTTATAGTCATTGTAGCAGTCATTGACGCTTTCATCCAAAGTGTGCCTTCCAGTGAACTCTGACGCAGGTCTAGAGGTTTTCGGTATCTTGCCCAACGATGTGATCGCTGAACAGTCGGGAGCTGATCACCAGGTAGAGCGTACCCGACGCAATCTCAAATGAATTACGATAAACGATACATTTTTAAAATTCTTTGTTTTGTACAGTTGTCTGAGAGTAAAGATACATATTTCAGACTCAGTCATCAATAAAAACTGACAAAATATCAAAGTGGAACGTGCGTCGCCAAAAGGTCAGCGTGAAACGTTAAGGAAATTGTGAAATAGGCTCCTCCCGCCTTGGCACGGGGCCAATCGCCCGGGCCAGGCGCGGCACGAGGTGCGGCTCTAACTCTCATCCCCATAGGGAATGCGTTGCGTGTTTGAGCTCGACCCGGACACGGGGTTCTTAGGCTCGAACAAAACTAAGACGACCCTGCAAATTACAGAGACGCTGTACAGAGACCGAGTTGCGAGGGGCTTCGTAGTTAGTTACTCTACGAATGACACCGTTTATATCCTGCGATGTATATTAAGCACCGCGGCTGAGGGAGGCGCGTGGGGCCCCGGAGAGCCGTGCGAGTCATGTGATTAATGTGTGTTTTCACAACGTTATCCTGCACAGCGATGATGAACGCATGGCATCTAATCACACGGAACGCACAGCTTCACACTTTTTCTTTATTTTGCGTTTTTTTTTTTAACCCAAGTGCGTCGACAGCAACAGCCCTACATGGAAAGATTTCGTCGGGTATTGTGTAGCATAGTAGTGTGTATGTGTGTGTGCCTGTCTGTGCGTGTGTGTGTGTGTGTGTGTTTGTTTGTGTGTCAGAAGCCCCACCTGCTGAGGTGGCGTCTAGAGCTCAGAGATGGTGGGAGGGGAGAGTAGCTCAAGTGTGTGTGTGTGTGTGTGTGTGTGTGTGTGTGTGTGTGTGTGTGTGTGTGTGTGTGTGTGTGAGAGAGAGAGAGAGAGAGAGTGTGTGGGGGAGAGAGAGATTGGAATCCTCAAATATAGGGAGAGAGGGAGTTATGGCTGCACCCCCCCCTGCCAGCGTTGTTGGTGACGGTGGAGGAATTTCAAAAGCCAGCGTTGCGGGTGTGGTGCACTCACTGCCCACGTGTCCTTTGGTGATGAAAACCTTCTTGCTTTTTTGGTGCCTATTTTCCCTTTCACTCAGCCAAGGTTTCTCCAGCACTTTTTGTTCCATCGCTCTTTGAAAACTCCTTGTCTCTGCTTTGGCTGGATCTGAAAACAACAACCTTGTGAAAAGTAGTGATATACAGCATATATATATATATATATATATATATATATATATAAAATATATTTTTCTGGACGTATATGTTTTCTTGTTCCCATTGCCACACGTTCATAAAACATCTAGTCAATGAGTGGCTAGTGTGTCAGACCCAAGTTGCCCTCAACAACAGATAGAGAAAACCGAAAAAACAATGGAGGAAGCTTTGACCACACAGTCCACATTGGGCCGTAAAAACAGAAAAAAAGAAAGACACGTTCTCACCTGTTCTAGAAACGTACTCCCTCACTCCCTCACTCCCCACCTAAACCTTAATCAAGGACGGGGGAGGAGGGGGAGACTGCTCCATGGCAGCTCCCTGGAGATGTTGGCCGAACCCGGGTGCCACCCCACCAGATGGCGACACAGAGTGTGTGTGTGTGTGTGTGAGTGTGTGTGTGTGTGTGTGCTTATGTGTGTATAAGGAGGGGGTGGTCCTGGGTGCTGGGGTAATTGCACAGAATATGTGATTACTATATTTTATCTCGAATGGCTCTGGCAAAATATTTGCCGCAAAAAATCTGTTCAATGCGGCAATAAATAAACACATGATTAACAAGAAGAGTGGGCTCCCTACTTTTCTAATTTTGTAAACGGGTCCATGGTGGTATGGACTTGGCCATTTGCGGATGCAGAGACTATAGGATGCAGAGACATGCAGCTACAAGACATTGCCACAGACAGCGTGACGGATGAATACACCGTCGGTGTATACGTCTATAACACTATGCTGTGAGGTCATACCGCCATGACACCGCTCACCTCTGAAGGCCGTGAACTCCTTTCAACCGTGTATTCCCCACGACGGCTGGGGATGTATTCTTTACCAGACGCTACACCTGTCAGTTCCCTCTGGACGCCCGAGGAGTGTCCCAGGGAGAGTGTATCACGAGGAAATATATCAAGACCGTTAGAGTAGCGAGTCAAGGGTGTTTTATGACGTGCGCCGTGGCGAGTGAGTGAATGAGGCCAATTTCCGACTCGCGCTGAAGGTCACAACCCCCCCCCCCCCATCCCTGCTCTCCATTCTCATCCCAACATCTGGATACATGGTGGTAGTTCTTAGAAGTCTTCTAAGATGTGTTTCAGCCCTGTATCTAACCCTTTCAACCCCAGCACAAAACATTTTGGAGAAGAAAAATATGGAAACATATTCATTATTTGGCCTTTGAGAAACACTGGTCTAACACTGGTAAAACCAAGTGCTTGAAACTTGTTCTAATCAAATCTTACTGCACCATCAGCGATATATTGTTGTTCCACTACCTTTGGACAATTGTACTGTGGTATGAAGGGGGCGTGGTTTAGTCGGCAGGTGAAACAAGGGGGGGCGGAGCGACAAAGTGCCTGAGATTGACGCCGAACTAAGCCACGGACTTGGCATTGTGGCAAAGGAGATTGCTACATGTACTTATTGTGAATTTGGACAAAAGCGTCTGCTAAATTGCCCTAAATGTAAATGTGACTGTAATAGGACGATGGGACAAGGGGGTGTGTGGGGTACGCATTCAGACATGCTCCCTACAATGAAGACTAAGACGCTGTTCCCTGAGCATCAGCCAAGCAGGTGTTTTTTTGTAGTCCCTCTAAATGAGGAGGCCCCTGGTGATTAGCCGTGTCGTGGTGATGCAGACGGCCCCAGACGAGCCTCTCAGCCTCGACCGCCTGTGCTTTCCCTGTGTGTCTGGAATACACGGCAGCACTTTACTTCTTGTCTTCCGACTACGGCAGCAACGGCGGCGGCGGCGGCGGCGGCAGGAGGGTGTGTTTGGAGAGATGACAAGAGGACAAAACGAGGGAACAGAATGGTGAGATGGAGAGCGGGAGATGGACGTCTCCACCTGTGTACTCACAGTACTGTGTGTGTGTGAGCGTGAGCGTGGGCATGTGTGTGTGTGTGTGTGTGTGTGTGTGTGTGTGTGTGTGTGTGTGTGTGTGTGTGTGTGTGTGTGTGTGTGTGTGTGTGTGAGTGCGTGTGTGTGTGTGTGTGTGAGAGAGAAAGCGCACAAATGTGTTTGTGAGTGTGTCTGTGTGGCAATGTGTGTGTGTGTGTGTGTTAGTGTTAGTTTGTGTGTTTGCATGTGTGTATGTATGTGCGTGCATGTGGATGCATGCATGCATGCATGTGGATCCATGCATGTGTTAGTGTCTGTTAGTGTGTGTATGTGTTAGTGTGTGTGTTAGTGTGTATGTTAGTGTGTGTGTGTGTGTGTGTGTTAGTGTGTGTGTGCGAGAGACGAGAGCAGCTGGAATACCCAGATGCCTCGGAGCTGGGCAGAGTGTGCCGCTGGCTTGTTGGATTGAACTCCAGTCTGAGCGTGGGCACCTGTGGCGGCGTACGCTAAAATGTTGCTCATGAATCTCCTTGAATCTCTCCTCGGCCCCTCGCTTGTTTTATGTACCCCTCAAGGAAGTCTGGTCGACAAGATGAGCAGAACAGCAGCAGGAAACCGAGCAGGGGGGCCGGAAATGTATTTGTCGACATTCACGTGTCGTGTCATGCTGGCCACATGTGTGTGTGGACGTGAGTGAAACGTGTGTGTGTGTGTGTGTGTGTGTGTGTGTGTGTGTGTGTGTGAGAGACACACACTCGCTATTATGTTCCCACAAAGCTTCAACAAGGACCTGGCAGTGCTGGGTGACAGGCCATCAGACAACACAATGGGTCAGGTCCTCCAGCGATCAATGTTCAGTCTACATGTTCCCTCCAAATGAGGCCACACAGGACAGCAGTAACTCCACAACAAGCGGCAAAAGAAGGCAGGGACCTAAATAGGACAATTTAAATCTCAACCATTGTTAAGCGCTGTTAGTTTATCATAAGATAAACTGCAACAATACATGTATTTATGAACATGCGTAAGTATACTTTATTTACATGCAAAGAATACAATGTGAAGTGTAATGGTCTAACGGTAAACTCAT